>JAEQML010065295.1:0-21149 GCA_016904865.1 Pissodes strobi | reverse complement strand
ATTTACTTAATCAATCTAATAAATGTAGCAATCAAATGTAATAGATATAACAAATTGCAGCAAACAATAATAGGCATTTATGCAATTATATAATTCAACAAAATTTTAAGAAGGAAACTTATTTTGCTAGAAATTACAAAATTGGAAATTACAAAATTAAGAAAATTTAGGCTATCGAGAACTCAAATCCCGTACATGACTTTAAAGCTTGTGAATCTCCTTCAGTAATAGCGATTGAGGTGAGAAATAGCCACCAGTCCATGAGTTAGTCCATAATTGGTTCTGTGCGCCGGCATACAAAAAGCTATGAGAACTAGTGTCACATGAGGGCACATGCAACCCGATTTAAGTAAAAAATTATGGTTTTTACTGTGTAAGATATTCAAATACAGTTTTATCCACAACACCGAAACAGAATTCTTGCAATCGACGCGCAATCCCTAACCCTATAATTAGCATCATCACAATAGAATATAAGAGTCTCCTGATGATGTTAAAGGTGCGTATCCACCAAGCGCGCAAAACGTCTGCGATTATTTGCAAATATTTGCAAACTCAATGTTTGTAGGGTGGAGACGTATATCAGGTGCATTAGTAAACGTTTGCAATCATTTGGTCGTGTTCCGAGCGGCGCCGGTACATCAATGGGACTTGTTGTTTTTATATGCGCTTTGCTTTTTTGAGTACAGTTGTTTGCGAAGAATTGGCTGGTGGAGACGAATGTCAACACGAGAACGGCAAACAGTTGCTAACATTTGCAAACGTTTTCTTGCAATGATTATTTGGCGGATACGCACCTTAACATTGTTCGCGAAACGCGCGTCGATTACAAGAATTCTGATATTGTGGATTAAGCTGTGTTGTAGTACATTTTGCCGAAGGCCAAACCCCAACTTAGCATGTAATTTATTATATTGCATTTTAGGTCCCTACCTTCAGACGTAGCGCCGCGATCTTTAAGAGAACAGATATTAATATAGGACTCGACCTAAGAGTAATTTAGATCAAGCATATTCTCTTTGTATGCCATAAATTTTAAACATCTATTATATTGCATTCCCTTGATACTCAGAGTATGTACACTGTAAAAATAATTCCAGATACAACAATAATACTCAAGGAAGTATTATTACACAATATAACTTTTATATAGCTGTGACATTCGAAAAATTACAGGCTAGACGTATCACAAACCCACAATAGTTAAAGAGACTTTGATATTACATTCTCCATATGAGCAGCAAATGGGAGCTTACTGTCCATAATAAGCCCCAAATCTCGCACTTGAGAGACAGTTGGCAGCAGCAGGTCACCGAAACGAGAGAGATGTCCAAAAGCCATCCTATATTGATGACATATGATACAGTGACACTTCAAGCTATTTAAATCCATAACATTCACCCCACACCAGGTGACCAGACGATCCAAATTGGATTGAAGTCTTCAACGATCACACAATGTGGTGAATAAAAGTGGTTCAAATGAAATCCTTGAGATATTCCCGAGGGCACAGGTATCTTTATTGGTTTAAAGTTATTACATCGAACAATCTGCTGTCAATGTGTCAGATAACGCATGTAGCCAAGCACAGAACCTCCAACACCCATCGCCTTTAATTTGCATACTAAAAGTCAGTGATTGATCCTGTTGAACGCTTTCGAAATATCCGTGTAAATGAAATATACCTGCGCCCCACCCCCCATGTCGTCCGACAGAAAGTCAACATATGACAGGAGATTTAGCTCAGTGCAGTGATAAGCGGACCCAGCTCAACTGTCAGCCACTTTAACAAAATATTCTCAGGCCTCGCGAATTTAAGATATAACTCGTTAGCATCGACTAGTGTCAATAAATTTGTCTCCAAAATTACGGAAAAATTCCCAGCGTCAGAGACAAGGTCAATGTGTAGTAAGGCGAAGACAAAACTACAATATGTACACTTGCTGAGAGAAGGATGCGAACCCTCGGGACCAGAACCCTTATGTGGGTCCAGGAAATATAATTAAGTATATACATCTGATATAGGAATATTATATTTTGTAATGGTTATGTTAGAAAAGTCCTAACTGTTCATGTTAACATTTGGGGCTCAGCTTTCTTTTTGCTGAAATGGGTTATGTAAAAACTGTGTTTTTGTTTGTTTATAAAAGGACTGTCTGAACATAGAAACACAAATTATTTTATTTGGGAATGCGTCATTTCCGTTTTTCAGACTTTATATTGCCTGAAATCGGTTACATAAAAATTAGTTTTTGTTTAATGTTCTAGAGATTTATTCAGAGCTCAGGAATCAATTTTTTTTCCGGAAATGCATCAATTCTTTTTTTAATTTTTTTCAACTTTTTTTTTTAGTTTAGAATAGCTAATTCCGTTTTTCAAGAAAATTTAATTTAATTTAAACAACTTTAATTTAAAGTAAACTAATTGTGCAATTTGGGTCAGGTTGGATTATCGTCAGCGCGCAAAGAGCGCTTATTTAATTTTGCAATCTGGAGTTTGGGTTAGTATGAGTTACGGTAAGCGCGCGAAGCGCGCTTGTTTATCTTTGTAATTTGGGTTAGTTTGGGTTAGCTTTGATTAGTTTGGGTTAGGTTGGGTTAGATTGGGGTAGATTGGGTTAGTTTAAGGGGAATAATGAAGGATAAAGAGAAGGAAGAACGAACGAGACGAGTAGAATAGATTGGATGGAACATTGATAAGGCTCGGGGCTGCCTCTGAAGTTATATCCACCTGGATGGTTCCGGGGGTAGCTGCCACACAAAAGGGGAAGGGTTTTAGTCGGTCGGCGACCCTAGGATCAGGGCGCTAACCCTACACTACCACGTCGCCAGAACAACAGGCGGGGTGTCTGCCAGCAGATTTCCAATCCCCTCTATAAACAAAAAAAAAAAGATTGGGTTAGTTTGGATTAGCTTGGGTTAGTTTGGGTTAGCTTAGGTTAGTTTGTTTTAGTCGGGTCACTGTAATCGCGCGGAGCGCGCTTATTTAATTTTGCAATTTGAAGTTTGGGTTAGCCGGAGTTACGGTAAGTGCGCGTTTAGCTTGGTTTGTTTTAGTCGGGTCACTGTAAGCGCGCGGAGCGCGCTTATTTAATTTTGCAATTTGAAGTTTGGGTTAGCTGGAGTTACGGTAAACGCACGAAGCGCGCTTGTTTAGCTTTGTAATTTGGGATAGCTTATGTTAGTTTGTCCCAGTTGGGTCATAGTAAGCGCGCGGAGCGCGCTTATTGAATTTTGCAATTTGAAGTTTGGGTTTGCCGGAGTTACGGTAAGTGCGCGAAGCGGGTTAGCTTGGGTTAGTTTGGGTTGGCTTGGGTTAGCTTGGGTTAGTTGGGTTAGTTGGGTTAGTTTGGATTAGCATGGGTTAGTTTGGGTTAGCTTGGGTTAGTTTGTCTCAGTCGGGTGTCTGTCTAGAATATTAAACCAAAACTAATTTTTATGTAACCTATTTCAGCTAATCTAAAGTCGGAAAAATGGAAATGAGGCATTTCCGAAAAACAAAATTTGTGTTTCTATGTTCAGACAGACGTTTTGTAAACAAACAAAAACACAGTTTTTACATAACCCATTCCAGCTAAAAGAAAGTTTAGCCACATTTGGATATTATTTGGTGCTATAATTCCTAGAAAATCAGTCAGCAAACATGTCTGAGATTTCGGTACCAGAGGAGCTAATCCCCTCATTGTAATGGATTTCCGCACATTTATGCTTAGAATTAAGTAGGTATCTGCTAGTCGTCTGTGAATGCAGCAAAAGTATTGATTTTTGCAAGAGAACCTTAACGTAGAAAGTTTGTGATAATCTATAACTGCGTTGGGGGATAAAAATCTGTTTTAGTAATAATCTATAAGATCAGAGTTTTTATATTGCTCATGAGATTTATTTTTTCGACTATGTTGTGTTTAATATTCTTTGACTGCATTTATCCGAGATAAACACGTGTTATGGAGACGCAAATAAATAATTCCCGTGGAAGACTAATCCATCCATGGCCTTCACAGCAGGAGTATGTGGTACAATTTCTGTGCAGCTGTGCTAGAAGTGTTAAGGCGACTTTTATGTGGTTTATACTATGTACCACAAGGCAACTATTAACAAATATTTGGTGGTTCAAATTTAAGACAATAATGCAGCAAAGAATGCAAAGATTTAATAATATTGTTGAAATGTAATGTATGCTTTTTAAATTGCTTCTGCACGTATTTATTTGGCAATCTTGTCCAAAGGGCTGTTTCCTCTCCTGGAAGGAGCTTTAAGTGTAATTGTTTACATAAATATGCATGACGTCTTAAGGAAAATTAATTAGCAGCGGAACAGAGTTAGCAGAATTCATTTATTTCATGGCAACGCTCCTCTATTAATTAACTCAGGATCGCAGTTATTATGTTTGACAACATAGACCCGGACGGTATGTCAATGTTTGTTTAAAATCTCACGCCAAAAGTTTTATACACTTTGTTTAGATGTTGATGTGATCGTTACAGTGGAACAGACGCGTACAATGGGTGATAATAAAAAAAGTGGAATGAAATCAAATACTCAGATCGAATTTTCTGAATTCGTTACCTGTGGCGGTAATTCGGGACGCAATAACTAATATCTAAAAAGCTCTTATTTTTAAGAGTTTTGATGATAAATTAGCATTCATCGGACCTCGTATCGTTTACAAAACTAAGACAATTTAACGTCGCATTCCCTAGATGCTCGAACGAGTTTTCGATATAAACGTTTCAGAAGGCCGGTAAAAGCAGGATAAAACTGCAATCTGAAACGACAAGGTTAATATTATTAACTAAAATCGAGACAAAACTGAAACTCGATGCCACGACATCGTAGTCTGTAAAAGATGTTATTTATCGGTGCATAGTCATCGGAATTTTTATACAAGTTAGTATGTGTGTTATTAATTAATTGAACAATACACAATTTTTTATATGTAGTTTGTAGTAAAGTAAAATAGATATACACGATTTAAAGTTAATTGAACTGACGAAGTAAGAAATAAACGTTACAGAAGCAAAAGCTCTAGAGAAACATTACGCAATTTAATGGTGAACGTTATAGTGTTTCGAAGTTTCGCCTAAAAATATTGTTAACTAAACTATTTAGATCTGCTAAGAGCTGTGGTAGAAAAAATTCCGTGGAAACCCAGCGAATAAATGGACAGTGTCGCATCAGATACTCACCTCACACTCTTTGTAAGATGGAGTTGGCTTTGAATGGAAACTCTAAATGAAGGTAACATAGTTTAGGGCAAGAAGTCAAATTATTACAAGAAGCTTCTTCAACGAGTTTTAAAGTACTAAATGTAACTCAAACGAATATTTATAAACGACATACTTCAAATCGACACATAATAAAAATGGAAGAAAAGTTTTAAAAAGACCAAGAATTTGAGTAAAAATAAATAAATATTATATATGGAGTAGAATAAAGAATGATATTAAAAAGGAGGCTTGTTATTGCAGGTGGGCAAATTCAACCAATTCGGACACTACACCCAAAATCAGTTGAATCAAAAAGTTTTGCTTTATGTCTCGTAGTCATGAAGCAAGAGTTGGAATTTTTCGAAAATTGGTTTCAATAGTCGTTTCCGGTGCAGCAGAACATCTTAAAAACGATGATGAAATGATTTTTCTCAAACCCCAAAGTTGACACATTCATTTCAAATGGCGATGGCAAAAATTACACACCAATGTCATTCCAATAAAGAAAAGGACCCTCGTAGTTATGTGTAATATGTACGTACAAGCAAGTTGGGGTTTAGAACCTTAGACGGAATGTACTACAACACGTTATCATCCACAATAACGAAATATAATTTTTGCACTCGACTCGTGTTTCTCCAATGATGTTAGCATCCTCAGGAAGTAAATAAAATGATGAAATTCTGATAATCCTAATATAGTTAGCCAAACGCGAAACGCGAGTCGAGTGCAAAAATTCTGTTTCGTTATTGTGGATAAAACTGTCTTGTAGTGTAGATCTAATGTGTACTAATATAAAGCTATATTTACCTGTAGTTCCGTATAACCTTTCGTTGGTACGTCAAAAGCAAAAAAGTGGTCCTAGAGTGATTCTTCGCAAAGAAGGAATCAAAACTAAAAAGTAAAATAATTGTCATTATAACATGTAAGGTAAGCTCGTAAATAAATCATATTTACCAATGGTTTTTAAATATTATTTAGCAAAAAGCATGACATTGTTATATATCCACCATACTCTATAATACCTTATTTTATCCGCCAGTCTTCTAGTAATAGATTAATTTATTCTGAAAATTGATTTTACAAAATGAAGATTTTAACTGCACACTTTTACATGAGGGTGCAGTACTTATACATGAAAGTTGCTCAGTAGAGAATTGTGTAGCAATAACGATGTGGAATACATTTATATCCAAAGAGCTTTAAGAATTTTAACATTGGAGATGTTTTTGTTTTCCTATTATGGGCTATCCAATCACGAAAAAGTGCATGCTACATTTAGCACATCACGTAATATAAGTGAGAGATCGTGTTAGTCTGTTTATCAGGACGGAATCGGTTCAAATGACAAAAATAAATTAAAGCTAACTGAAACTAACCGAAAGTTAATTGAACGACTAACCCAAACTAACTAAAAGTAACCAAAAGCACAAAAAGGGTTAAAATAAATCGGAACAAATTTAAAAAATAAAGGTAAGTAAAACCTAACCCAAAGTAAACGAAATTTGGCGAATAATCAAAACTAACCATAAAAATTAAAATTAGTTATAACCTACCGGATCCGGTTCAAATTACTAAAATAAATTGGAACTAACTAAAACTAACCGAAAAGGCTAAAACGTATCGGAACAGATTAAAAATATTAAAGTAAGTTAAAACTAACTAAAACGAACCGAATTTTGGCGACTAACCAAAACTACCCAAAAACATTATATTCGATTATAACGTATCGGCGCCCGATTGAAATCACTAAAATTAAAACTAACTGAAATTAACTGAATATTGATTGAACGACTACACACGACGACTATCTAACCCAACCTAACCTAATCTAACCTAAACTAACCAAAAGCACCAAATATGGCTAAAACGTATCGAAACAGATTAAAAATATTATAGTAAGTTAAAAATAACCCGAATTATGGCGACTAACCACAATCAACAAATACATTAAAATTGGTTAAAACATATCGGAAAGTTGATTGAATGACTAACCAAAACTAATCAAACGTAACCAAAAGCACTAAAACGGGCTAAAATGTATCGAAATAGGTTACACAAATTAAAGTAAGTTTAAACTAACCAAAACAAACCGAATTTTGGCGACCAACTAAAACTAACCAGAAACATTATATTTGACTATAAGGTATCGGAGCCAGTTCAGATGAATACTTTGGTTTTTTGACAGTGAGTTTCCAAGGTCGTATCACGACACGGAAAATTTTAGTAAACGTCACGACACGGTTTATGCATAACTGATTATAACGTATCGGAACCCGCTCAAATAAGTAATATAAATTGAGACTAATGCACAGTCTCTTAAAAAATGGATAACTTTTTTCTTCAAATATTTCCTATGACAACGATTGCTAATACAATTTTAACCATAGTAATTATAGGCTTCAAAACTTTATACACTAGATCTCTGGTACTTCAACCGGGCATAAATGCAAATAACCGAAAGTTGATTGGACAACTAACCAAAACTAACCAAATCTATTAAAATTGATTAGAACGTATCGGAACCAACTCAAATGACTAAAATAAGTTGAGACTATGTGAAACTAACCGAAAGTTAATTAGACGACTAACCAAAACTAACCAAATCTATTAAAACTCACTATAGCGTATCGGAACAGGCTCGAGTTAGTAAAATAACTTGAGATTGAGTGAAACTAACCGGAAGTTAATTAGACAACTAACCAAAACTAACCAAATTTATTAAACATGATGATAACGTATCGGAACCGTCTCAAATGAATAAAACAAGTTGAGACTAAGTGAAACTAACCACTGATCTAGAAAGGCGAAACTAGCCGCAAGTTGATTAGATGACTAACCAAAATTAACCAAATCTATTAAAATGGATTATAACATATCCGAACCAGCTCAAATAAGTGGAATAAGTTGAGACTAAGTGAAACTAACCAAAAGTTGATAGACGACTAACCCAAACTAACCAAATCTATTGAAATTGATTAAAACGTATCGAAACTGTCTGAAATGACCAAACGAAGTAGAGATTAAGTGAAACTAACCGAGAGTTGATTAGACGACTATCCAAAACAAACCAAATTTATTAAACTTTAATATAACGTATCGGAACCGACTTAAATGACTAAAATAATTTGAGACTAAGTGAAACTAACCGAAAGTTAGTTAGACGACTAACCAAAACTAACCAAATCTATTAGAATTGATTAAAACGCATCAGAACCAGCTCAAATAAGTAAAATAAGTTGAGACTAAGTGAAACTAACCGAAAGTTGATTAGACAACCATCCAGAACTAGCTAAATATATTAAAATCGATTATAACGTATCGGAACCGACTTAAATAACTAAAATAAGTTGAGGCTAAGTGAAACTAACCGAAAGTTTATTCGGCGGTTAACCAAGAATAACCAAATCTATTATCGTAACCGTTCAAGAGACTAAAATAAGTTGATATTAAGTGAAACTAAAAGAAATTCGAATTGACTACTAACCAAATCTAACCCAATCTATTAAAATTGATTATAACGTATCGGAAACGGTTTAAATGACTAAAGTAAGTTGATATTGAGTGAAACTAACCGAAACTTGATTGGACGACTAACCAAAATTAACCAAATCTATTAAAATTAATTATAACGCTTCGGAACCGGTTCAGATGTCAAAAATAAGTTGACACTAAGTGAAACTAACCGAAAGGTTATTGTACGAGAAATCAAATCTAAACAAATATATTAAAAATGATTATAGTGTATCGGAGTTGAGACTAAGTGAAACTAACCGGAAGTTGATTAGACGACTATCCAAAACTAACAAAAATTTAGTAAACTTAATTATCAATGACTCAAATGACTAAAATAAGTTGAGACTAAGTGAAGCTAGCTGAAGGTCGGTGTGACGATAAACCAAAACTAACCAAATCTATTAAAATGGATTGTAACGTAGGAACCAGCTCAAATAAGTAATATAAATTGAGACTAAGTGAATTTAACCGATAGCTGATTAGACGGCTAACCAAAACTAACAAAATCTATTAAAATTGATTATAACGTATCGAAACCGACTCAAATAACTAAAATAAGTTGAGACTAAGTGACATTAACAGAAAATTGATTAGATGACTAATAAATCAAAACTAACCAAATCTATTAAAATTGATTATAACGTATCGGAACCAGCTGTAAAATAATTTGAGCCTAAGTGAAACTATCCGAAAGTTGAGTAAACGACTAACCAAATCTATTAAAATTGATTATAACGTAACGGAAACGGCTCAAATAAGTAAAAATAGTTGAGACTAGGTGAAACTAACAGAAAATTGATTAGACGACAGTAGTTTGTTAACGAGAGTGAGTCCTCACGGAGGAGGCAATTTATCGCCTCCGTGAGGGCTCTCTCTCATTGGGTTTTGAGGAGTCTCTCTCGTAAGGAAATAAGTTTGTGCCGTCCTGTAAAATGTTAGTTCTACTATTAAGATACACATAAGTCTGGATGTTGATTCACTCTGTAATGTAACCTTGTTCAATTTCGCATCGGTGTAACCTTGATACATGTCGACACTCCGCCTAGCGAGGACGTTCACCCACCATGAAACAAGGTGTTGCCTTTGGTATAACCTTGATACATTTTGTACGTAACCTTAAGCTTTTATTCCCCACTTAAACAGCTATTATAAAAGTAGCAGCTTAGGGTTCAAAACTTTAATTCAAAATGTGTACAGGTAGATAATGGTGAATACAAGAAAACGAAAAAGAAATAGTGGTTCCAAAAAGCAAGTGGTGAAAAAATTAAAGTAAATAACAAAAATCCCATAGATGAACAGTTTGTAGAAATTTGTCTGGCAATTATAAGTGCTTTTAGTGAAGAAAGAAGTTTTGATATTAGCAATACAAAATGGATGATATTAGGGATGATGTAAACATCCAGAGAGTTTTGGACTTTCTAAATGTTAGAGATATAGGTTCAATAGACATCGAAAAATTTCAATTTATTGGTGACCATGATGTCAACAATTTTATGCAAATCGTAGCAGAACCATCCAATCCAGAAGAAATGGAAACGGATGCAGAAGATGAATATGCTGATGGAAATGTAGTGTTACTTGAAAACTATAATGAGATTGGTTTTTTCAACCGAGTGTTTTGCATAACGCAGAGTTATGCTGTTGTAACAACATTTCCGGATAGAGAAGATCATATATTGTGTTATTTTTGTTTTTCACTTCATCTCAGTTTTTTTCAAAATTCTACTATTCATAAACATGTTAATATTCATTATAAGAGGAAAATGGAATATTCAATTAATGATTTGAAATGTATAATTTGTTCCCGATTATTGTATCACATAACCATACCAAACGCTTGTGTATATTGTAATGTTACTAATGGAGTTTTTGACATTGATGCAAACACTCATATTCCTATAGTACGGTATTAGATAAGCTTATTTTAATCGTTTTCTTGTATTTACTATAAAAAAATAACATGTACAAATTTTGAATTCCATTTAACTATTATTAAAATGGCATAGTAGTTATTTGAAAACCAACAATAAAATTTGGCAAAATAATTTAAATATTTTAATTCATCCTATTGTAATGTTACTAATGAATTTTTTGATAATGATGCAAATACTCATATTCCTATAGTATCGTATTAGATAAGCTTATTTTAATCGTTTTCTTGGATTAACTATATATATATATAAAAAAAATAACCTATACAAATTTTGAATTCCGTTTAACTATTATTAAAATGACATAGTAGTTATTTGAAAAACAACAATAAAATTTGGCAAAATAATTTAAATATCCTTTATTTAACCTATTGTAATGTTACTAATGAAGTTTTTGATATTGATGCAAACACTCATATTCCTATAATATCGTATTAGATATCTTATTTCAATCGTTTTCTTATATTAACTATAAAAATAACCAACTATACAAATTTTGAATTCAATTTAACTAATATTAAAATAATATAGTAGTTATTTAAAAAACAACAATAAAATTTCGCAAAAAAACCTATCAAGGTTTGAATTCCGTTTAACTATTATTAAAATGGCATAGTGGTTATTTGAAAAAACAACAATAAAAATTGGCAAAATAATTTATATATCTTTTATTTATCCTATAGTAATGTTACTAATGACATTAACTATAAAAAATAACCAACTATACAAAATTTTGAATTCAATTTAACTAGTATTAAAATAAAATAGTAGTTATTTAAAAAAACAACAATAAATTTCGCAAAATAATTTAAATATTTTTATTTATATATTAAAGACAAACTGACTCACAAAATTGAGTGTGAACGATCATTTTTCTATATTAACATATTAGAGAAAGCTATTTAAAGTTTTTTGCATTAACTATAAAAATTACCTACTAGTAAATATTTTATTTACTGTTTACGAAGGGAACATTTGGGGTATACTTCAAATAACCATTAATTGATATTAAAATATTAAATATGAGGTTTAATAATTTATTAACGAAAACGCTATTTCATTTGCTTGCTCATATTAATTTATTAAAATAATAATTCTAATATTTTTTTAAATACTGTTTACGATATGCACATTTGGTATAATACTACAAATATATATATTTATATATAAAATCCGATTATCTCATATTTATAGATGATAAAAGATTAACATGAATTTTAAATTATTTATCAACGAAAAATGGCTATTTTATTTTCTTGCTTGTGTACTAATCTAATAATTAAGTAATGCGTTTTTAATAAAACGTTAAGTAGATTACTTGAAAATTTAAAAATATTTATTAGCTAAAATTTGACCTTTTGTGTACTTTAAGCAATTAGTTTTCTAATAGAATGTTGTTTAAAAAGTAGATTACTTGAAAATTTTGAAAAAAATAATTTATTACCTTAAAATTTACCATATTATGTACTTACTTATGCACTAATTTAATTAAATATTAATCCTAAAATCGTCTCTACTGGCACTAATTGATTTGGGGGCACTAAATGTTTATGGGGCACTAAATTGTTTAAAATCTATAAGTCGGGGTCGGTTGTTGAACACGAAGCATCCTGAACAGGTGGCCGCAACTGCCACCGAAGTGTCGCCGCCTCAAAGTCCACAACGGAGTCCTCATCGGAGGACATAGCAGCCAGAAACAGTCTCCTCCTAACATTGTTGAAATGTTGTTGGGGTGGTTGCTGAGGTGGTTGTTGCGGCTGTTGATGTTGATGCTGCAGCTGCACAACGGCTTGTTGCAGTTGTTGTAGCTGGTCGACAGCTTGTCGCAGTTGTTGGACGGTTTGTTGCAGTTGTTGTTGTAGCTGCTCAACCGCTTGTTGCAACTGCTCGACGTCTTGCGGCTGCCCGACGGCTTGTTGCGGCTGCTCGCCGAGATGTTCAGGCTGCTCGAGGGGCTGTGGACCTGCCACTAAAAAGATCGTTTGATCCAACTTTAGCAGGACCTTCTTGTTCGCGAATCGACGAACAATCAAATAACATTCAAAATACTCATTTAAACATATCAGACAATAGATTTAGTGATGATGATGATATGATACCTTGTAGTCAAGAAAGTCCCGCAGTAAAAAGTTCTACCATTCTCAAATCTCTCTTATTAAATAACAAATCAAACTATTTCTCTTCAAAATCTACCTTAAGTAATTTATCAGTTTCCTGCGGGCAAAATAGTCCTAATGGCTCTAACGATAACGATTTTGTAAGTTATGACCAACAGAAAAGTTCACTTCAAGCTTCTACTTCGTCACTAACAAATATTGTAGCAAATAATTTTAAATTTTCTGTTGATAACTCTGAAAATACTGATGAATTCATTCCAGTTCAAAATTTTGTGTTACGAAATGATCAGTTTAGCGACATTTCATGGAATAGTATGAATTCTCCACCTCATTCTATTCAAAATTGTAGTAATTGTAAACAAACCCAAACAGAACAATTTAACAATACAAAAGAGACGCAGACGGAACAAGATACGCAGACGATAGCTTTTCAAACAGACGATACATTTTTTAAAATTCAAAATAAACCATATGGCCTCGCAACACCGATGCAACAAACGAAACAAACACAGACAAATAATACATTTTCTAAAACAGACAAAACATTTTTTAATGTAAAAAATAAATCGTTTATTGTACAAAAGAAATTTAATTCAAAAAACAAAAAAAATATTTCAAAACTAAAAACGTTGGGCTATTCTTTAGATTCTGGGAAATATTTTAATAAAGAAGATCAGGAGAAGTGGAGTCGAAGAAAAAACAGTTTTGATGAGTTGGTAATTGCCATCCCTTAACCATCCATCCATTCCCTTAATTCCTTTAATTTAAAGCAATGAATTTTAACAATGTTCATTATTTCACCTGTTGAATGTAAAGACAGCATTGGATTACAAACAATTTTGAGGAGTTGGTAAATTCCATCGATAACAATCCAAACCTTCCCAAAATCCCTTTATTTAAAACAATGAGTTGCAAACCTGTTCATCATTTCCCAGCCGAATGTAAAAGCAGCTTCACAAGAAGAGACATTTTTATTTTTAAGATTTTCAAAATGCAATTCCAATGTTTTATATGTAAACGAAACTTCAACCGCAAAGATAATCTTATGCGTCACATTCGACAAGTTTGTGGAAAGACAACAGAAATGGCATCCACTTCTACCAATGGTAAGATTTTTTTGATATGTGCTATTTAATTTTTATTTCCGTGGTTTAAATGTTTAAACTGCAACTTTCTTCGTTCTAATTTTTAGTGCTTTTAAACTAACATCTATTTCGTTTTTTTCAGATGACAAGTATTGCAAGGAATGTAGAAAAACTGTGAAGCGAAATATGTGGGCAAGTCATTTGCGAACAAACAGCCACAAAGACAATGCGATAATCAGAAGTAAAGATGGAATCCAAATTATTAAATCTGCGTTTCAAAAACGAATAATATCGTATATGATTTCGGCAGATCAATTTGAAGTCAACATTAAAAGTTTTTTTAATACAATTTTGAATAAAATTGTAACTGTAATAGAAGCCGAATTAAAAAGGCTAACAACGCTAAAATTAAATTTGGAATTGTTTGGGTTATATTTCAATCCGACCAATGAGGAGTATGAAGTAAAATCGTTTAACACACCATTCCATATTATATGTAGCAGCACAGCACTCTCATTGATCTTGGCAGACATGTTGCAAACCATAGACCGAAAATCTGATGAACTAGCAGAACGTGATTCAGGTATATTATTTTCTTTTGTTGAAAATATTCTAAAAATATGGCCAATTTTAAAAAAAATTTCATTTTAAAATAATTTTTCAGAATTCAAATTATGTATTTGAGACTGAAAATATTTTAAAATAATTGTACTATTTTGAAAATATTAATTTTTAAAATTGTATTTATTTTATTTTTTATTTTTTTCAGGATGGATACTAGTGAAAATTCTGCATTTGGAAGTGAACATCAACAAATATAATCCCCTTCGCGCGTCAGCACACATTCCATTACCTGAAGAAATAAGGATGAAGCATGCAGTTATAAATCCTAGGAACAACGATAACTGCTGCTTCGCGTGGTCCATTGTTGCAGCAATTCATCCTCCTACAGGACTGGCCTGTGAAGTTACATCATACCCACATTTCACAACACTTTAAAAGACATTCCAAAATTTGAATCACAAAATGAAATTTCAATTAATGTGTATGGCCTCGAACAATTTGAAAAAGATTTTAAATTTGAATATCAAATAATTGGTCCCCTCCACTATACAAAAAGTAAGAAATTATTTCATGTGAAATTGTTATTATTTAGTGATGATGATGGAAATTTTCATTACTCTTACATTTCCGATTTGTCTAAATTAATTTCAAAGCAAGTTTCTAATCATAATGGCAAAATACATCTTTGTGATGGTTGTTTACAATATTTTAGCACTAAAGAATACTTAATTAGACACAACAATTTTGATTGTGATTTTGTTAGAATTAATTTACCATCAACAGAAATCAAAGCCGATAAATTTGGAAATAATTCTCCCGGAAATATTCTTAAATTTATTAACATTCAAAAACAGATGGAAGTTCCTTTCGTTGTATATGCTGACTTCGAATGTATTCTTAAGCCTCTATTAAATAATGATGATAATAATTCAGACATGGAAGTCGAATTAGATAATTCTGCATCATACACAATTAAAAAATGTGAACACCTTCCATATTCATTTGCTTATTATATTAAATGTTCCTTTGATGATAGTTTTTCCAAATTTGAACTATATAGAGGACCTAACAGTGCCCAAATCTTTATAAATTTTTTAGAGAGAGATATTTGTAATTTATACAGCAAATATCTTAAAGTTCATAAAAAAATGAATAAATTATCTGAATTAGATAAAATACATTTGAACTACACTAATGAGTGTCATATTTGTGACAAATATATTGATAATGATAAAGTTGCTGATCATTGTCATATCACTGGAAAATATAGAAGTCCTGAACATTCCATCTGTAATTTAAATTACAAACAACCAAATTTTATTCCTGTAATATTACATAATTTGAGGCATTATAATTCCCATTTGTTTATTAAGAATATATGTCAAAATAATGAACAATTATCTGTAATAGCTCAAAATAAAGAAAAATATATTTCGTTTGAAAAACATATTGAAGTTGGCTCCTATTTCGATAAAAAATCAAATACCTTAAAAAAATATATTTTCATATTAGATTTATAGATTCATTTCAATTTTTACCATATTCTTTGGCAAATCTATCTGAAACGCTTGATGATCTTCAATGTAAAGAAGTATCAAAATACGTTAATGACAAAGAACAATTGAAATATATTCGTCAAAAGGAGTTTTTCCATATAAATATATCGACAACTACTCGAAACTAGATGAGGTAAATTTGCCTGATAGGGAAAACTTTTATAATGATCTAACAGATGAACATATTTCCGAAAGAGAGTCTGAGAGAGCCAACATTGTATTTAATTTGTTTCAATGCAATTCGATTGGCGAATATTCTGACATTTATTTAAAATCTGATGTGTTACTTCTTGCAGATGTTTTCGAAAATTTTAGAAAAACATGTATTAACACTTATAAATTAGATCCTGTAGAAAATCTGAAGCAAATAATATATTTTTTCAAATTATGTTCCATCAGACCCAAGCAAATATATTTTGTATCTTGATGCAACAAACTTATACGGTTATGCAATGTTACAATATCTTCCAACAAATAATTTCATTTGGTTAAAAAACGATGAAATTGAAAATTTAAACATAATGAATATTTCTGACACTGCAGAATCAGGATATGTATTTGAAGTTGATTTAAAATATCCAAATATATTACATGATCAACATAATGAATTTCCATTCTGTCCTGAAAATTACAAACCTCCTAATTCAAAATGGTCAAAGTTAATTCCAAATTTAAATAATAAGGAAAAATATGTTCTTCATTATTCTTTATTGAAACAATGCATTGAAAATGGAATAGAGATAGTTAAAATATATAGAGTTTTAAAGTTTAATCAATCACCATGGCTAAAAAAATATATTGATTTAAACACCAAGTTAAGAAATGAATCTAAAAACAAATTTGAAAAAAGTACATATAAAGTAGCGAATAATAGCATTTATGGAAAAACAATGGAAAATGTTGACAAAAGGACTGATATTAGGTTGGTTACTGAATGGGCAAAAAGCAGTAGAAAAGATGGCGCAGAAAATCTTATTGCAAAACCTTACTTCAAAGACTTAACCATATTTTCAGAAAATTTAGTTACGGTTCAAATGCAAAAAGTTTTAGTTGAATATAATAAACCTATTTATGTGGGATTTTCCATATTGGATATATCAAAAACTTTAATGTATGATTTTTTTTACAATTTTCTTAAACCCTCATACGGTGAAAAAGTTAAACTTTTGTATACTGATACAGACTTCTTCATTTTAGAAATTCAAACCGAAAATGTTTATGATGACATACATAAAGTGTAATATAGATAGATTTGATACTTTAAATTATCAAATCGGCAATTGTCATAATATGCCAATTACTAAATCTGTGGTTGGAAAATTTAAACATGAATATGCTGGTGAACCTATTGAAAGTTTTTATGGAACCGGAGCGAAAGCATATTGCATTAAAACAGAAAGTGGTTTGCTTAAAAGAGCAAAAGGGGTTAAAAAAAAGTAGTATCATAAATCAGTTAACATATATTCATCACAAAGATGTAGTTGAAAATAATTCAAAAACGTTTTGCACTATGTATACCTTTCGATCTCGTTTACATAATATGTTTACTGAATTGGTGAATAAATTAGCTCTAACTTCTTCAGATGACAAAAGATATAAAATTCCGGACAGCTTTGATACACTTTCATGGGGTCATCATGATATTCCTTTTTATCAATGGGCAGATGAGCATAAAGAATTATTATAAAACAATGTTCCCTCTCTTCTAAACCGATTTTTCAAGGTTGTTGGATTGTATTTAAGACAGGAAAAAGCTTTGTATTACTTAAAGGTAGCCTAACTACCAATGCATGTGTTTAGAAAGTTGTGATGAAGAAATTGATAATATTTCATATAGAAGTTATGAAAAAAGACTTTCAACCTTTAATAAATGGAAGGGAAAATTAAGGCCCGAAGTTTAAGCTCGTGCAGGTTTTTATTCTTTGTTAATTGCTGATATTTGCAAATGTTTTTACTGTGCTGAAATTTTTGAATGGACGATTGATGATTGTCCTATTGAAGAACATCATAGACTTCACAACAAGTGTGACTTAGCTAAATGTTTGTGGCTTTGTAAGATGATGAAATGTGAAGACCAAGATGTTGTTATGACAAAATTTAATACAAACATTTTCTTTTTTTCGTTTGTAATTTTGACTGTTGCGAATGCCATCATGGCATCCAAAATATTGTAACTGTTACGTTTTAAATTTCATTATCCCTTTTTTTGCTATTTATAATTTGAATTATTGTAAATGTCATCATTCAGTCGATGATACTGTAATAGAGTTGTCTCTTCTTGTTTATTAGAATATAGAATTAAAATTTTAAGGTGTTTTAATCATGTCTCTTACCCCATATATTTTGTTATATTACATTACAAGAAATACTTTATATGTGCATATTCCATATAAAGTGACACATAGTTTAGTTTGTTTCAAAAATACATCGGATTATGAATTACCGCAATCATGTTATCATCATCAAACACCTGTAAACTTGATGGATATTCCGAGTGTGACTGTATTTAAGAGAGAACTCAAGACTTTATTGATTGAACATAGTTTTTACAACCTGAGAGAATTTCTCTCTTGTAATCTTCATGCTTAATCTCTGGCGTACAGTCTTATTTGCGGTTCCTTCAACATGCCAATACTCTCATTGATGAGTTTTGGTTCTGATCTTTTTAAAGTATTTTTAGTGTGTGATCATGCTGTGGTATATTGTTTATTGAGGTTTGCATGTTTTATATATTGCAATGTTGATTGTGTAGTATTTCAAGCTTTCCTTGTATACTTATAGGTTGTAGTTATTTTAGTTATTTTACTGACGAACTGTATGTCATCTTATTGATCATCTTTTATGGAATGAATAAATAAATAAATATGAGAATTGAAAAAATTAATAATAGCAGCCCAGCATTTTCCTTTAAAATGCTGCAGATGAACATTAATAGCAATTTCTTCAAAATTTTATATTATTATGTAAACAATACCATTTATGACACAAATTGGATCATCAAACGTAAAAATGATGAATGTTCCGAATTGATACATAGATAAAACCCTATAAAATCAACAAATCTTACATGTTTAAACAACACCCCGAGCAAGAAAATTCGAAGTGTTATATATCTTATATTATTAATGTAGTATTAACAGTAGGTTTACTTTCTCTCATAACAGTGTTAGGACTTATGTATTATAAATTCAAAACAGAATAATAAGAATACAATTAAAACGAACAACCTTAAAATTTCTGATAAAAGAGTGGGGATGATAACTGGTGGGGATCATATTATATCATCAAAGACTATCTCGAAACAGTTCAGTTTACCAGATCACACTTAATAATAAACATGTATACTAATTTCAGTAAAGTAAATGAGTATAGCACTAATACTAATAATGTGTTTAAGAAAGACGATTCATGTATAAAAATTAGTGAAAAACTTCTAAATTCTAAAGTGTATTATTTAAATAATTCTTCGTCCAAGTTCATAGCTGTTGGAATAAGTTTAAGTGATTTTTCACCAACAATTCTTATTGGAAGTAGAAACGGATTTTATGTGAGTCTAAATGAAGAGGAATGGAAAGCTCTGTTGAAATACCAGGGAGTGATAGCTAATTATTTTTATTCTTCCAATTCAGATACACAATCGTTGATGTGTGGTAACATTACTTTAAGCTTTCATAAATATAATGATTGCCTCATCTTAAAAATTCAAAAATTGCATGGAACTTATGTTTATCTTTCATGCAGTTCTGTTGACACCTTATGGTCGCTCATTGAGAGTGTGGATTATAGAATTCAAATAATTAAGAAATAAGAATTTGAGAAGTATTTCAAATTGTTTCAAACTAGCCTTTGCACACAATCAAGAAACATTCTATCCGACATATATGAAGTGCTAAATCCAAATCAGAATGTCAATAGTGAAAATGTATGAGTGATGCTGGAAATGCTTTTGTTGTATCCGGAACAATTGGAAGAAAAATTCAAAAATAATCTTTCAACGAAGAAATATTATGAAGAAATCGGTCAATATTTGTGAAGTGTGGTCCTTTGCTTACAGGCAAGCGCGAATATCTGAATATCAGAAATTTTATGCAGACAAACTTCGATTTGATAGAAGAATTGTGCAATGTCAAAATGTTTTGGACATATTTCTGAGTAAGAAACATAGGAACAAGATTTTTAATGAAAGGTTTAATGTTTAAATTTAAATTGATTTTTAATAAAATATTTCATTACTAACATATGTTTTATTTGATAAAAAAAATACATAAGAATTTTAATTATAATACGTTTAAGGTACAACCATTAAATTATAATACATCTCTTTTAAGAATCCATGAATTGTGTGATTTATCCAATCCAAGCCATTTAACATATACTCTATTTCCCTTTTTTCTTAATACTTTTTCTACCAAATAGACATCTGGATGTTTAACATTCTGCCACTCTTCTCCATAAAACCCTCCTGCAATTTCTTGGTTCTTTTCATCTTGAGGCAAATATGTTGTAGGATTTGTAAATTTTTTTATGCTAAATATTTCATTTGACCAATTCGGCGTGTAACTCTTGGAAAATACTTCTCGCTGCTTGCTTATCCGCACATAAATTTTGGAAACTTTGGATCGATTGTTTTTGCACGAGTAAAAGATGATCTTAAAATGTCTTTTTCATTATTTTTGTTAACTTCAACTGGCTTTTTATTGGTTGTCGAATGTTTTGTGTTATTATATTCTTCATCTAAAATATCAATCCATTTGTACTTTCCACGCAAACTAAATTTTTTCCACATAAAATTTTTTATAGTTCTGTTCACTCTTTCCACCACACTGGCTTTTAAATTAGAATAAGTGTTATAATGATTTATGCTAAAATCAGTCATTACCTTTTGAAAATCTTTGTTAAAGAATTCTTTTTCCATATCAGTTTGAAGGTGTTTTGGAACATTTTCAACAGTTTCCAGAATTTTTCTCATAGCTTGAGTAACTTCTTTTCCTGATTTTGATTTAATTGGTTCTATCCAAACATATTTTGAGAATACATTAATTACTACCAACATGTAACGATATCCTCTATTCAATTTCCAATAAGGTATCATTTCGACTAAATCAGCTTGCCATAAATCATTTAAACCTTTTACTATAACCCTCCGACGTTTGTAATATTTTCTGCTTGGCTTA
>JAEQML010065294.1:0-21150 GCA_016904865.1 Pissodes strobi | reverse complement strand
GTGTGTTTGTATTTGTTTAGGCTAGCCAAAATAGGACCACTCTCATTGTTGCCCATAGATTAAGTACCATTAGAGGAGCAAACCAAATTGTCGTGATATCTAATGGGAAAGTAGTGGAGCAAGGCACACATGACGAATTAATGAAGCTAGGAAATGAATATTACACCCTAGGTAAACATTCTTCAATATTGTTAGCATTTTTGGCAACTATGATATTATAAAACACTATCCGTTCTCTTTTATTTAGCATGATCTAACAAGAAATCATGGTTTTTGCCTTCGAGTGCAAAATTGGAAATTAGAGTGAACATTTTTTGAGGGTAGTTTCTACAAAACTAAAGTTTTTTTGCATATTTATTTATCTACTTACGAGTAGGTGGTAATTTCGGTTATTATCAAAATCTAAAAGGTAGCGAACGAGATGCTATAATATAGCAGAATATAATATAATTCACCCTAGAACGTGGATTTGCCAATAAATTTCTAACATCGATAAAACAAATACTATTACGAAATATATGCAGCAAAATTGTTTATTCTAATATATATATATAGAAGTTAAAGGCGAAAAAGGTTTCTTTGCATGCGAATATATATGTGTAGTTGAATACCAGGAGCAATCTACATTATCATTTTTAGTAACGACACAAGTACAAGGAAATGAACAGTTTGGTAATATAGATGGCGAATTAAAAGATCAGAAGCAAATTCCTTTTAACGAAGATGATGACGAGGATGATACTATACCTATACAGGTAAATTATAGACAATGTTTCAATTTCATAGTAATGTGACATAAATAGGTCAGTTGCAGCTTCTTTGTGTTGTATTTTACAATATACTAGATCTATGTTTGCTTACTATTGTGGGGCCCAAAACGGACAGTCGCGGAATATTGCAGACCTAATGGATACTGATTTCGTTCCCAGTCGAATCAACTAAATGGTGCTGTGATGAAGTGTGTTGCTCACTTAAGCACTTTAAAGTTGTTCTTCTTGTCCTAAAAGTTTGACAGATTTTGATTAAATAATAATAAGCATGATTAGAGTGAAAAATAGTAAATATCACGCCAGTTATAATTATATCAATACCTCGCAGAAATAAATAAAAACACGCAATCTAATACACGCTGGAAAATACTAATAACACGCCAACAACATTAGGTAGAAAGATCACAATTAAAACTTAAACTTATCTTAACTGGTCTTCGTCGATATCACCTACGGCCTTCTGCACGTGGACTACTGCTAAGCACCTTGAGACCCAAAGCACTCTCAGTGGTAGTTGAGGTAATGCCCATACCTCTATGGCTACAGCCGATACCATGGTAATGACGAATTGGGAGCAACGCTCTCTTCTACAGGCGTTCCTCGAGGAAAGGAACGGCGTACTTTGTTCCGGTATACACCGCACGTGGCAAGTCACCAACAGAAATCTTGACTCTCAGGTAAAATCCATCCAATCCACAGTCAAGCAATTTACTACAGCAGCCCAGCAATTATGCCACTTTTTAGCCCGAAATAAGTATAATCCCCCTCAGGGTGAATTAAAAATTCTTAAACTTTTTATCAGGCATGCGCACTACCTCCTTGGAAGGTTTACCAAAGAAAGAGAACGAAGTCAGGTCAAAATCGGCTACCTAGATCGTGAAATTCACTGGTAAAAAGACAGAAAAAAACTCGACCCACAGGCCCGCTTCACATTGTCCTGCAACATACGTAAAATATCACCAGCCGGTTGTCACCAAATTTACTAACATCTGCAATATGCAATGAAACGTACCTAAGGCTGTATGATATTATGTACTGCTGGCAGAACAAAGAAATCCAACGATAAATCCATCATTGACAATGCCCAAACAACCAAAAACTAATTAATTCCAGCCGGCGGCCATTTAAAACTCCTAACATCAAATCTGTTCAACGCATAAATTCACGATCAATCGGACCTAAACGTACTTTTAGTTCCAGCCGTTGTCCTTGTTAGAACGCCTGCAAAACAATTCGAGCGACGTTGCCAAGTTAGGGAATACACGCATTTACTAAAACATCCTGACTGCGTATATTTAAAGCGAAAGCGAAAAACAGTCGTTTAACAACAAACTAATGGTAGCATATCAATTAATTATATATTTTCTTGTTGGCTTGAACCGTAACCACGTCAAAATCGCATGAAGAACGCTAGCGAATATAACATCTGGCAACATTCCAAGAATATCTCTTTCATTTATTATATTCGTCCATAGGCAACCAACGATTCCACCATGACTTTATTATTGTTTGAAGGTTATATCGAAAATAAACATTGATTGAATTTAAATTTTCCCTATTAAATATTGAAACAAATCCAGGAAAATAACCGACAAATGCCGAATTCAATGTTTCTGACATTCCTGAAACAGGCACTTCTTCGAAAAGGTAAGAGATTTGATTGAAAGTTTTGAAGTGCATTGCTATACAGCCTATAATTTAAATGTTCTCTTGATAGCGAGGCAGAATACGATACGATTTAGTGATTGATTATGTACTACGCCAGTGATATCAAACGGAGAAAATCAAGTTACGTATATAACTATGGTGCTTTCAATCTATTCCTCTAACAGCTCGATAAAAGGCTTTGGTCGTTCGACAATCATGCAGAATCCAGGCAAGTAAGTAATATTATCTCAGCTAGACAGGCTAGCATAATAGACGCAGGATTAAAGGTGTAATAACTGACATTATTTGACCTCTATCTGTAACATGTTTTCATGCTAAATTGACATGTAACAGGCTGCTTGCGACCAAGGCAAGACATTTATTTCCACGACACTGTCTTCGTCAAATAGAAGTTTAAAGTGACTAGTACGATGTTTGTACTGATGGGTGTAAAATGCAGGGATACCCAATATCTACACAATAGACAGTATATATTTAATGGTCAGGGACATCTCGGCACTTCGTCATGTCATACAAGTCATAAGTTTAGACAAGTCAACTCACCACCATTCAAACCAAGACATTCTCAAAGATAGGTTCACTGAACATTTTATTTCAGTCCGTGGATGCAAGAATGTTTTAAATTTTTGTAACATTTACAAATGTTTGTGAACATCTACCAACTTGTTATTTCCATTGAATAAACATCTTTACGTATAATATTTTTGAACTTATTTATCGCGAGTTTATCAATATCTTAATTAGAAAGTCCTGAGGAAGCACTTAGATGTTTGTTTCTGAACTTATTCTTTTTTTTCTGTGCATTGTCGCTTTTTCTTGTTTCTTTTTTTTAATTCATCTTTATTGTTATTTTATACTGGTGATGTGATTATGCCAAACGCTAAATAAATAATATCACATAAATTCCTCTATGTTAAGACGTGTTTAGCAATGAGGAGGTATTGAGTCTTTATTTGAATATTGTAATTCTTCGAGTTTTATTTTATTTATATCTACTTGAAAGCAAACATTTGATTACAATGTTATACCTAATCGGGACGTGCTAGTATTATGGAAACTCTCTTTTTCAGGCAAAGAATGACGATCAGGAAAATGTAGACGATTATATTAAGAAGGCATCGGTATGGTCAATAACGAAATTAAATTCACCAGAATGGCATTTAATTCTGCTTGGTAGTATAGGTGCTGCTGCTATGGGAACTGCTATGCCTATCTTTGCAGTGTTATTTGGAAGTATTTTAGAGGTATTTCATTAACTCATTAACTCAAAATCGGCTGCTGAAAATAAATTATTAAAAAAGTGGCTGTATGATTACTCTTCGAATGTATTAGGGTAATTCAGTAAGTACATGTTTAGCTTATATTACCTTCCCGCTAAATTTAAAGTAAAGCCCCACGTTGGGCGCCAAAAATTGCGACGCGCTTTCTGTGTATTTTTTTTATTAAAGAGACAGATAATAAGTGCTCGTGAAGCTATGAGGAGTTCCACCGAGATTTGTTAAAGTTTATTCTCTTGAGCAGAGGGCCAATCGCGAGTAAGCGCGTACAGCTTGCTTCGAGGCATCGCGTTCCGACCTGCTGGATGAATTGTTGATTGGAGAGCACTCCACGAACACTTATTATCTTTCTCTTTAATAAAAAAAAATACACAGAAAGCGCGTCGCAAGAGGTGTTTCGAGTGTTTAGGATAGCCAAATAAATATGACATATTGATTAAAATATGTTTGCCCGTGACAAGTGTGGTTTTAATTTAAATAAAACATTTATGTTTCACTTTGCTATAGTCGAGTAAATTGAAATTTAAAGTTCGTTTCGTAGTACAAACGACATACAACTAGTATTAATTGTAATAATAATATCAATACTATTTATTGTCAGGTACTTCAAAACGAAGACGTCGACTACGTCAGACAAGAAACAAACAAGTACTGTGTGTTCTTTGTTCTTGCTGGGGTCTTAGCCATGATTTCTACCTTTTTTCAGGTAATTATATTTTTAGAAACTAATAAATATATTTTTAAATAGCATTTTTCTAGAAATGTGCGAAAGTAACTACTTTCTGCATACATGCTGAAATTTTCACTTTTCTGAACTTGTGCTTAAAATACTTTAAAGGTAGTGAAAAAAAAATGATAAGGTCTACAATTTATTATATTGGATGGATAAGGATATTTTATTATTAAATTTATTCTACTCGTATTCAGGGCTGTCCAACATACGGCCCGTGGGCCGCATGTGACGTGAGAGTACATCTATTGCGGCCCGCAGAGCGGGCCGCTAAAATGTATAAATTACCCTTAAATACGAAATATGCACAATTCTTACATTAAGGATAAAATAAAAATAAAATAACATGTGACGTCACTGGTGACGGATAGAAGGCCGCCGCGCGCCGCGAAGTTACTGTAAATCGAACCGATCTTGCTCGATCACCCTTGAATAGAAGCCACGCGCGCGTATATAAGAAGTTTGAGTCAAGCGGGACGGGCAGAATTACTTAATAAGTATTTGTAGTCATGTTGTTCTAGTGCTATTGTGCGGTACGGAGCAGCTCTATAGTTATTTGTGTATTTAGAGCGCAAAGTAACGGATTGCCGCTTGAGAAAGAATGTTACTGCGCGACGCGCAGCGGAGCGCAGTAATCTTTCGAAAACGGCAATCTTACTTTGCGCTCGAAAAACACACAGAACTTTTTCTACAGCCGCATTTTTTAAAATTAAATGCACATTTTTCTCTATAGTTATTCTGAAGTTTGCGAATGACTGTCAGTTTTGACATATTATGTTGGGGCTTCGGGCATATTTAGAACAGGATTGCCAGCAACAAACTGTAACAAACGCACGACTGTCATTTATTTATCTTCGGTTTCCATGACCATTCAGCACACTAGACGGAAAAAGTGAGAATTTCCTTTTCCATGTTCGCGCTAGAGCGCAAAATAAGGATCCACGGCATTAGTCGATTTTGCGATTTCATTTGAATTTAGTATTTAGTTATTTTGCGCGCGGCTGTAGAAAAAAGCTTTTTTTAAGTGAGATACTCGGTGAAATATGTCCGTTGGGAATCAGACTATTTAATCACAAACAACAATAATAAATTTCAGCGCATTGTTTGTATGCAAGTACTATCGGTACTCATATCATATAATATGACACGACATTAGGCCTGTTACGAACCGTATGTATACGTTACTGAGTAACGAATAGTAGGTAAGGTTCGAAATACCGAATCGTTACTTTTATAAACATATCGTTACTCGCATTTTTGAAATACCCCTTGTCGAAAATATTGTTATGAAGTTATTAAACTTAAACTTAGCAAAATAAAACAATAGGCATACAAATATTTAATTATAGTTAAGCGATTGCCGTGATATAATAAGATTTAAAATAAGGTGTCGTTACTGTCGTTATCGTTACTTTAGCATGGGGATGCGGCCTGCGTGAAGTCGTGAACCGACTTGCATCTTGCATTGAATAGTTGATCGGTTGCATTTAATACTGTTTAGTGTTTACTGTTGTTGCTCTGTTTATTGAGTGGATTGTCGCTTATTCAGCTTATAGAAGTTTGTTAAATGCGTATTTAAAGAAAAATAAATCAATTGAAAACAGATAAATAAATATGTTATTAATATGTTGTATTTATTTTAATAGGATTTGCCTTTGAGGCAAGAGAATAAAGGTGCTCTATAAAATAAAATATAAGCACCTAACCTATTATAATTTAAGTGATTTTTGTATCAAATAGGGAATAACCGTGCCTTTTTATTTTTCTATTATGTTAAAGAAATAATATTTTTGTTTTGTTACTTTTCTTGAAGAATACAATTTTATTTTTCTGTAATATTATATAATATATCATAAATTATATAAAGATGTTTATTTATATTGCACATATACTTCAAAACGAAGAGTTAGTACAGTAGTATGTGTTGGCGATTATCACGCATTAATGTTATAATGGGTATTTAAATAAAAATTTGCCATTTCACATTTGAATTCTAATTCTATCCTCAAAGTAACGAAAGTAACGAGTAACGAATACTTAGTAACGGGTAGTCACACTAGAAGTAACGAATACATGCGGGTAATTACCAAATCGTTACTTTTACAGGCCTACACGACATTACACTGCGTTACTGCAGGGAAATCAAGAAAGGCTATCATTATGGAATATAACACAAAACTAAAGCAACACACATTTTTTCAAAAAATTTGACACTGGTAACAATTGCAGTATTTGTTTAAGTCGTTTATTTAGTCAAGACTAATAATACATTTTTAAACACAAAAATAAAAAATAACAATAATACAATGTCAAATAAAATAATATAAATAATTACAAAACCAAATAAAACAATAAGCTATAAAAAAAACAAACAACAAGTATACAAATAAAAGACTGATTATGGCAGATAGTTTAACACTTCCACAACATTTACAACCATTATTTTCAGCAAACAACTGGCATGTCGTCAACAAAATAAAATCAATAGTAGTAAGAAGACACTAATCATTAAACAAGGCCAATATATAGATGTTTCTTTAAAGCTATTTTAAAGGAGTCGACCTTTTCTATTGCTTTATTATGATTCGGCAATATGTTATATTTATTTAAACCGCTAGAAAACAAGGAATTTTGGGCACGTTCTTGAGAAACTCTTGGGATGTAAAAGTTAGTCCTATTTCGTGTATTATACTCATGAATATCTGCACCGTATGAGACCTTGCTTAACAGATACTGCGGTGCTTGACCGATTCTAATTTTATGGATAAAAGTCAGTGTGTTAAGTAGTAAGTGCTCCCTCACCGGCAACCGCTTTAAAGTTTGTAACATGTCCTTAGTTCGAGTCAGTCTTGGTTTTCCGAGTATCACTCTCATGGCCCTGTTTTGCATCTTCTGCAGTCTAGACATTTCATTCTGTCTTAAAAGGAACAAGATACATGAACAATAATTAAAATGGGGAAGTATGAGTACATTATATAAAGTCTTTCTTGTCCAAGCACTTAGGTAAGGTGAGCATCTAGATAGATAATGTATTTTATATGCAATTTTTTTGATGATTTCCAGTGCATGAGCTTTAAAATTTAACTTTCTATCTATCCAAATGCCTAGGTATTTTACTTTAGATACACCCTCTATACAATTTTCTGCCACCTTTATGTTTAAGTCTGCTGGCAGCTGTCCATAAAAAATTTCCTTTGCTATTTTCATTTATTTTGTCTTTGTAATATTTATCTTTAAATCATTTACATTACACCAGTTATAAACTGAGTTCATCATTTGAAAATAAAAAAAGGGCATCATCTGCGAAAAGGTAAATTGTGCAGTTTTTAACATACTGTATTAGATAATTTATATATACAATAAATAACTAAGGACCCAAAACACTACCTTGTGGGACACCATATTCATTTGTTATGAGCTCTGATAAAACATCATTAATTTTTAGTACTTGTGTTCTATCTTTCAAGTAATTAATAAACCACCTTAAGACTACCCCATCTAGCCCTACACCTCTCAATTTCAATATTAGGCGGTTTCGATTCACAGTTTCAAAAGCCCTTCTTAGACCAAAAAGACAGCACCAAAAGCTAAATTCCTATCGACATTCTGCTTCCAGTCACCCAACACACCCTGCACGGCAGTCTCACAGTTAAACCTTTGTCTAAAGCCCGATTGAAAATCACTGATCTATCCATTCTCATTAAGGTACTTAACAAGCTGTGTATAAACAACTTTTTCTAAAATTGTATCTACTGTACATAGTATATTTATTGGTCTTAAGTCACTGGCAATTTTGGATTTATTGATTTTTGGTATGGGAATGATTGTTGAAATTTTAAGTAGATCCGGAACCTCACCATTCTTAAGAGAACAATTTATCAGGTTCAACAAGGGCTCCTTGATGGATTCAAAAGTGTTCCTAATTATGCTCATGTTTATATCATCCGGACTTGCCGTATTAGCCATGCCAAATACAATTTTCCTTAAATCATTATAATCACTTAGATTATACCCAGTAAAACTAGTTTGCATGTCATGTTGGGGAGGTAGGTGCTCTGCAATATCACTTTTATCTATATCTAGTAGTATTTCTCGTATACTCTATAAAAAAAGAATTTAATTTATGAGGAAGATTATTCTCCATATCTACACGTAAACCGCCGATTTCCACTTCATCCATATTCATTGTATGCTTATTTTTAGGTATAAATTCCTGCAATGTTTTCCACATTTTCCTTGGATTGCTTTTGTTTCCATAAATTTTCGGTTCATAATATTTTCGCTTTTCATCCCTTATTATTCTGACTGCTTCATTTCTTTTTTGTTTATATTCATTTCGGTTTTCTATAGTTTTGTTAATTTTATATTCTTTATAACACAAATCTCTTTCTCTAGTGGCACTTTCAACAGTATTGTTCCACCATATCTTATATCTTGGATAAATTTTAACTGGTCTCAATGGCGCCACTATATCCAAAGCATTTAGTATGCTAGCAACAAAACTACTGTACTTTTCATTAATAGTAGCATGAACATATCTATACTGTATTTCGAAATGATGCGAAGTAATAAATCATTTTCTGATGGCTGATACATAGGCGTACATAATTACGTACATATACGTACATATTTTAAACGTTTACCTGTCCTAATACTCGGACTTTCCCAGCATTATATTTATCACACTTAGGTTTTTTTATTACTATTGTAAACATTCAAATTTGACGATTTTTTGTATGCATACCCTAAAGTTTAAGTAATTGTAATTTTTCAGTTATATTTGTTCTTCCGAAGAAGACACAGTGTGTTTGTTTCATTCCATAGTTTCAATTAAAATGGCTAATTCAGTTTTCTCTCCAGTGAAACGAGCGAGCAAATGTCCATTTTCTGTTAACGAAAAGAATATTATTCTTAATGTATATGACGCCCTCAAACATCAAAATCCTCTGTATAGCGTTGATACTGTGATGGAAATGTGTTCGCAAATGACGGGTGTTTCAAAAACGTCGATATATAAATTAAGGTGTGAACGAGAAAGTGGAGCTGTAAAACCACCTATACCATCTTCAGGAAGAAAGACGGTGCCTATCGATGAAGACTACAAACTTATAATTAGAAGAACAGTACATTCCTTTTATTTTAAAAAGGAAATACCAACCATCGACAAAATTTTAGGAGCCTTGAAGCAAGACCAAAATATGTTTCCAACGATAAGCAGGAAGAAATTGTGGACAACTTTAAGACAAATGAATTTCAGCTGGGAAAAACAAAGCAGAAAATCGCTCCTAATCGAAAAAGATGAAATTATTTGCTGGAGGAGACATTACTTAAGACAGATAAAGCAGTTTCGAAGTGAGAATAGAAAGATTTATTATCTGGACGAAACATGGCTTAATGAAGGATATACGGTTGGGAAGATTTGGCAAGACAAAAATATTTCAAGTTTTCGTCAAGCATTCTTAGAAGGCTGGTCCACCGGACTAAAACCACCATCTGGGAAAGGAAAGCGACTGATTATTACACACCTTGGAAGTGTTGATGGTTTTGTTGAGGGCGGTTTTTTAATGTTTGAGTCAAATCATTCTGGCGATTACCATAAAGATATGAATGGCGATGTGTTCGAAGAATATTTTGAACAAATGTTAAATCTGATTCCACCTAATTCTGTGATAGTGATGGACAATGCGAGTTATCATTCCAGAAAAGTTGACAGAATACCAACTAATTCATGGAGAAAAGCGGATATTATTCAGTGGTTTAGACAGAATAACATACCATTTGATGAAAGTATGGTGAAAAAGGAACTGTTGTCCATAGTGTCCTCAAATAAAGCTCGTTTCACCGAGTATGTAGTTGACAAAATTGCACAGAAACGAAATATTACTATTCTTCGTCTGCCTCCATATCATTGCGAATTAAATCCCATTGAACTTGTTTGGGCCCTAGTAAAAAGTTATGTAGCAAGGAGAAACACGACGTTTAAAATGAAAGATGTTAAAATTATCTTTGAGGAATCTTTAAAAAATGTCGATTCTGAAAAATGGCGTAAGTGTATTGAGCATGTTATAAAAGAAGAAGAAAAAATGTGGAAACTAGACCATTTAATTGACCTAATTGTAGAGCCTTTAATTATATCCTTGGAACATGACGAAGATTCGACGGATTTTTCTGACGACGAAAATGATATACCATAGTTCTCTACATAACTGTTTACACAAAATCGCAATTCTTATACCTTATTATATAAATATTATATGTGATAAAACGTTACAGTAATACTAACTGTTTTTGAATATACATAAATAAGTGAATAAATAAAAGTACTTAGGTAAAACAGGTATTTTAAATTAAATACCCAAACGTACGCTACTGCAGGTAGAAAATGGCCCCTTTGCTAATAAAGCCTATTGTTTACAGCGGGATTGCCATACAAAACAGGGTGGAATGGTTAAAATATAATACAGCAGGCTATAACAGCTGTGGCTAAATATTTAGAAATCACAAAAATTTATTTGACCACTCTGTTAGCGTTTTGCATTTATAAGTAGGTTTTATTACTCCGCACCATTTCGAAATAGAGTATAATGAAAATTGTACTCTCGTAATATATTTTATGTCATACCAGTACATTATTGTGTTTTTATACCTTAGATACCATTTACATAATGGATTTCTTTATGCCCGTGCGGGCATTAAGTCCACTTTATGGCCCGTGTGGGCATAAAGTACACTTTATGGACTCAAATAATTGAATTGAATTCGTATTTTTTTAAATATTTACATATTGTGAATGCAATAACGAACTAGTATGACATAAAAGTTTGTATGCACCACGGGTATCAATAGATGTGTACGCCCTCGGGCGACTTATACACCCTCTGGCTAGAGGCCCTCGGGTTTGTAACATTGTCGCCCTCAGGGCATAACATCTACTTAATACCCTTGGTACATAAATAACTAATTTAGACCTGCAAAATCAATATTTCTTCCTCTCCTTTGTAGAACTTTGGTCTCACTTGGGTTAATATCATGCAATACCTCTATTATATAATGATCAGTAACCTTTGGAGTAACTAAAACGCGGGTTCTAAAATCATTCTCACGATTTGTCAATACAAGGTCAATAACCAAGTCTTTATCCCTACCTGACCAAGTTGTGTCATAGACAATATTATCTAAACCTTTATCAACTAAGATATTTTTTAAATTTTCTGACTCCTGTGTTCTAAAATCAAGATTAAAATCACCAATCATTATTATACATGATTGATCATCTATTATTTTTTCTTCACACCATGATGAGAAAAAAACTTCAAAGTGTATTTTTGATGAATTAGGAGATCTGTAAATGAAACTATACTATATTTCTTATTATTATGCATCATTTCAATTGCAACCATCCAATACTTTCTTTGTTCACTAACTTGTATAGAACTTAGGATCCTTACATCATCCTTAACATAGAGTATAGCTCCACCAGTCTTTCTACTGTCACTGTCTACCCTATATACACTATACCCAATAATACTAATTTCCCCATCCGAAATACTTTCTGTTAAGCAAGTCTCAGACAAGGCGACAACCACTGGAAAATTTTTAATGGTCAATTGAGAAATTTCACCAAAATGCGCTGTTAAACTAGAACAATTAAGATACAATACAAAAATATTTGATTTATTAATGACTCAGGTATTTCGCTTACACATATGTCTAAGATTCAAGATTCAAGATTCAATATATTACGGTTAACAATTATTACAAACAATTTTACCACGTCAAAAAGAAAATAATTTTAGGTTGCATAAATTATGTCAATACTTAGTTAAAAAATATACACATTAAATAACACTAATAAACATTACATTTAAAATGGCATTAATACCAGTTAAGACGATACTATGTACACCAAACAACATTGCAACTAAAACTAACACTTTAAAAACCTATACATTGGCGAACATTTACAAACGGCTCGGTCTCAGCCCGCAGCGTATCTGCCGGAACGAGCCAGGGCCAGAAGCAATCAAGACCGGCACTAACCCGCCCCAAGAAACACACTACATGGCCAGCAGGAGCCATGCAGAAAAGCAGATTATAAAAACTCAAACTCCAAGAACTCCCGAGCACTATAAAAGGCATTCCGCAGTAGAATTCCCTTTATACTGGACTTAAAAGATTTCTCTGGCAGACCCCTCAGATTGATGGGTAGGTGATTATAGTACTTTGGACCCAAGTAATTTGTTGACATTCTTGTTCTTTCAAGTCTATGGTAATCAGTTCTTATTTGATTACCATGTCTAGTAGGATACTCGTGGTAACAATTATTAAGGCTGTAGTCGCTGAAATTTCGATGACAATAGACAAGGCATTCATATATGTATCTTGATGGAATTGTCATAATACTTAGCTCTTTGAATGTCTGCCTTGTATCAGCCCTGTAATCAAGACCTGCAACGACCCTCACAGCCCTCCTCTGCAGTCCAAAGACTCGTGCTGCTTGTGAGGAGTGACCCCATGTCAAGACAGCGTAACAGGCCACCGACTGGAAAACACCATGAAAAGCCTGGAGAAGGCACGGTTTAGACAACACCCTTTTTAAGGTTTTTAATAAAAAAACGCATTTGGACAGACGACCAGCCATGTAGTCTACATGCCTGTCGAATTTTAATGTTGGGTCAAGATGTACTCCCAAAAACCGTACCTCTTCAATGTTCTGATCTATACTCCTCAATCCGAAGATAATATTTTCTGTCTTAGCATCATTCAAAGCCAGTCTATTAGCTGCAAACCAAGCCTTCAGTTCATTCACACTAGCATTCATACATTCAGTTAACCTCTCCATGCATACGTCAGACTCCGAAACAGATGTCTCGTCGGCAAACAACATAACCTTCGATGTCGGAACAGAACTATTTATGTCATTGATATATATTAAAAAAAGAAGAGGACCTAGCACCGAGCCCTGAGGCACACCATACTTCAGTCCAGCCTCACTTGACAGCTTTCCCCCATATGAGGTCAACTGCGTACGTTCTTCCAAGTAGCTACTCAGCAGACGGACACTAGTCTCGTCAATCCCATAGAACCTCAGCTTATCGAGGAGAATATTATGCGAGACACAGTCGAAGGCCTTGGAGAGGTCACAGCACGTTACACTAACATACTTCCCCTCCTCAAAGGCCTCCGCTATATATCGCAACAACCCAAGGACAGCCAAGGTCGTTGACTTTCCAGCTCTGAATCCAAACTGACTATCCGAGAACAGGCTGTTGGCCTCAAAATAGTTGCACAACTGCTCCTTCAGTAAGCATTCAAAGACCTTGGATAGTACCGGCACTAGCGAGATTGGGCGATAATTGCCCACATCATTTTTATCTCCCTTCTTAAAAATAGGGACAACCCTGGATTTTTTCAGGGAAGAAGGAAAGAAGCCAACCCTGATACAATGATTAATCAGTTTGGTAAGTGGGATAATTAGTAGATCCTTGTAGGTTTTTATCATTAATACATTAATACTGTAAATATCTCTGCTATTCTTGTTCTTAAGAGAGTTGATGACATCTCTCACCTGTATATAGCTCACCTCCGAAAACTCGAATGCAACATCATGTCGCCTTATTTTGTCGCTTAAGTAGTCAGAGTAATTTCTCGCCGTTGGTTGAATATTTCTTAGACTTTCCCCTGCAATGTTGGCGAAAAAAATGTTGAAATCTTGTGCAGTCAATCCGGTAGCCGCCTCAACTCCACTCTTGCCCCGAAAATCATTCACAACATCTCACGAGGCTCTGACAATATTGGTTGAACTCATTATGTGATTGGTATAAGCAATTCGTTTTTTATTGCATATGTTAGCTCTGTAGTCCTTTTTATATTGTTTTATGTAATTGTTTAGGTCAACAGAGGGTCTATTCTTGTAGAGTTCAGTTAGAAATTGAAGAGTTTCCCGCTGTTGACGCAGACCATTGTCAAACCACTCAACTGTGTTACTATTACTTTGCTTAACCTTCCTCGATAATACCGGAAAGAACATGTCAACTCCAACCGTCAGAACCTCAAGGAATCTATCAAACCTGGCATCAATGCATTCATCTTGCATACTGATGAAGTCCCATTTCTGTGACTCCAAATAGCCATACATTTCATTTATACCCTTATTAGTGAGTGGACGACACAGACGGTACTGTGGGCGCACATCATCACTGTGCAGCTCTATTGAGATATCCAATGCCAGATGATCAGAAAGTAACGGATCAAAGACACTCAATTTATAACTAAGACTATCACCAAAATTAATAAAAATATTGTCAATACAATTAATATGATTGGTTTTTTGAAAAATCTGCCTATAGAGATTAAAGGTACCCATAAGATCCATAAAATCTTGGCCCCTTTGTGAATTTGAATTAAAAACAATATTAAAGTCACCTGTTACTATAATATGCCTGCATGGCCCCCGCTCGACAAAACGTAGCACATTCTCCATTATGTCCATAAAAACTTCGAAGTCTCCCATTGGAGGACGGTAAACAGTCAATATGGTCATGTTGTGGTCCCGCACCTCGACAGCAGCCACTTCGCAGTCAGACTCTGATGACATGCTGACCAGGGCCTCGATACTTCTGCTCTTTAGCCCATTTCTACCCATAATCATTGCACCACCATTGTTAATATGCTGCCTTGTAAAGCAAGAGAGCAGTGTATATTTCTCAATTCTTAAAAATTGAATTTCATCATACTTAAGATGATGTTCATTGAAGCACAATATGTCGTACTCGATACTGTGCATTTTTAAAAACACTTCAAACTCTTCTATCTTGTTTCGAAGAGAATGTATATTCAGATGGAAAACGGTAAATCTTATTTCAGTTGACATATTGGCGGTAGTGCCTCCTAGTTTACTTGAGGACGCCGACTGAGATTTATAAAATGGTTTACCACAGTCCCTCTTGGCCACACAACGGGATTAAGTAGGTCATCCTTGTATTGATCATCAATTCCTAATCGAAATGAGCTTTTTATGTTATCATTCTTTGTGCGCAGTTTCACACAAATGCTCTCAATATTCATGTTGGTTTTTACGTATTTGGTTACTGTTTCTGGAGTTGTACCTGGGATAAATCCAGTCACAAAGATCCAAGACTTACTTTGGACCACTCTCAGGTAGTTCGCAACGTCCTGCGCTGCGATGTCTCTGGTTCCTCTGATAGGAGGGGGCCTTTGATGCCGTAGCCCATGCTTTGCCACATTTCTTGACCCATTCTTATGAACTGTAGTCCATTCATCTCCATTTTGTCCTATCAGGAGTGGGACTCTGCTTTGTTCACGTTTATCAGCCGAGTCCCCGGGTAATATTTCATCGGACGAGGGAAGTTTTTGTTTATGTTTGTCCATCCCACCATTTTCTTCTAAAGGAGTGACGATCCCTCCATTGACTCCATTATCGATTCCATCGAAGGTCCGGTCTAACGTTGTCAGGTCCGTAATCTGCTCTGGATTTGTGGGTATTATGATGTTATTTACACAAAGTGCATTTTCATTTTTCGACGTATTCATACATTTCGGATTTGATACTTCGGCCCAAGTAACGGCAGTTCTTGATGACGATGACATCGGCATAGGCGCACGCGCAGGCAATGGCGCTGTCGCTGTTACCTTCGGAAAGTTCGAAATCCCAGGAATGCGTTCTTCAAATTCCTGAGATTCTTGAGCGGCATTCCTTTTGATGCACATTTCAGGTTTTTCCAATAAATCCAATGCACTATTATTTTGGAATGCGCTCAGTTTGTCCTCTAGAAGTTTCTTGTTCTGCTCCAGGAGGGCATTTTTGTCTTTTAACACGACAATAATCTCTTTCAGCAGTGAAATCTTCTCGTTTTCCTCGGAGTCGGAAGTTGAGGTTAGGGCATGATCAACACATACACAGCGTGTTTTATCAATTGATATTATATTTTTTGACCAGTCTCTTGCGGCGCACGAAAGATGGAATGATTTTCCGCACTCTATACATACAATAGATGAAACTTTCTTATTCTTACAGCATTCGTAGCAAATTTTATCTTCCGCTACACTATTTGCGCGCGTTCGTGTCGGCGCCATCTTACTACGTCTAAAAAATCATTGCCTGTGGAATCGACACTCAACAACGGTTCATTGTTCTGACTTATTTCTTCCACTTGTTGCTGATCTTCACTTTCAAAACTAGAGACCTCACCCGTGACCGAAACATCATAATTAAAAGACGAGTGAACATATACAAGGTTTGAACTACATACTCTATATTTAGAGAACTCTATGCTCTATTGCTGCTTCTTACGAAGTAGTGCTGGAAATTGTCAAAGCGAAGAAACCTTTTAGTGATGGAGTGGCTTAGTAAAAATTGTACAATCAAAATAGCAAAACAATTCAATGAAACAAAAATTGCCAATAAAATGGAAACAGCCTCAGTCTCGCATGAAACATTTGCAAGACTGGTGGACCATGTTAATCAATATGTATTCAAAAAATTGCATGACACAGTTGAAAAATTTAAATATTTTTCGCTACGCCTGCGCCTGGATGAAAACACTGATCTATCCGACATTCGACATTAACCAGCTTGTAATTTTTATCCGAACTATTCAAGGCGACTTCAGTGTGTTGTGCGTAAACCCCTTTTAAATGAGTTAGCAGTATAAAATAAGTAAGATATTACCTACCCTTAAGGATGCGGCCATCGCAACATGTGCTCCGACTGATCGTCAGCGTGGGAGTGGGTCAATTATTTACTTTTGACCAGAGAGCCACTAGTTTGAATTTGAAATAACTAAACCCGCAGGCCCAAACTAGAAGATCCTCGGTTTTGTGCATGCTTAAGGGCGACTCAAAAATCAAACGACTATTAACTACACTTGTTTGTTTGAGGTATCTCAGAGCAATTAAAAGACGGTAACGTGCGTGCAGGTTTAAGTTTATTGGATTCTCGTTAGGTTTGACGTTCAAGTGTTGTCGTGTTTCTTTCAATAAAAAAAAATTATATAAATATAAAAAATATTAAAAGAGCTTAATTGAAAACAAGTAATAACCTGATATATAGTCACAAATAGAGAACTAGATCATATCGGGAGTAACGATATAACATAACAAATGATTACAAAAGATCCAAAATCAATTTCAGCAAATTAATGATAAACGCAATATGCATAAGCTACCTATCGTCAAACCCTACTTGTAATTAAGAGTTATCAGTATAATACCTTTTACGCATTTACCATGGTATACGTGTCCGCAGTTGTACATAAATAAATCTTAACGAATCAGTTATGAAATGCCATTACGTAAAATTATTATTATTAGATAGTTAATCAGTCAGAACGACAATGTTTATCATTTACCACGATATATATTAAATGGAAAGAATAAGGAAACTATAATATGATAAAAATGCTATGAGCATTTATCGAACCACACTAGTAAATAGGATCCCTACCTGAGGTATACTTATATAAATTAGCACTGGTAAGCTATGCTTACACCTACACAGTTCCAAAAATATTTATATCAATACAACGCAGAAAAAAGTAAAACACACAATCTGAGACAACGCTGAAAATACTAAAAACACGCAAATAATATTATGTGGAAGATCATAAGCGCTCTGTGAACATAGTACCACATCCAATCCGACTTAAATTACACACTTATCTCATCTAGTCTCCGCCGATATCACCTGCGGCCTTCTAGGAGGCTGCTAGGCGCCGTGGGGCCCATAAACTCTCAGTGGCAATTCAGGTAGTGCCTACCTGGACATTCAGTAACTCTTGTTTGCGTCGATACCAAATTAAATCAACCAACTTGATCGGTAGCTACTTCACTCGCTCAAAAAAAAACCCTAACTACGTAGAGTTTTTTTTTTTTTTTTTTTTTTATGGCAGTGGCACACACACTAAAGGTAGATCCTATGGCGCTCGACGAGCGGTGTGTGTGCGAAGATGTTGATTGATGCGAAGATGTTGATTAAATAAGGGTATATTTTTGGTGGTGATGACGAATAGGAGCAAGACTCTCTCCTACAGGCATCCCTTGAGGAAGGAAACGGCGTATTTTATTCCGCAGGTGGCCAGTTACCAAAAAAAATCTTGTCTTCAGACAAAATCCAACAAATCCACAGTCAATTAATTTATTCCACCAAACTGGTAACTATGTCAGTTTCTCTAGCCCGAAATAAGGCGAGTTAGAATGTCTTAAACTTTTTATCAGGCTTACGCTCTACCTCCTCTTAGGAGGGTTTACCGAGAAAGAGAACAAGGTCAAGTCAAGATCGTTCACCTCGAACGCCTTGTTCAATGTTTAAGGGTCAGAAAAAAATTCGAGCAATAGGCCAGCTTTACATCGTCCTACGACAACTTGTAAAATACAACAAGATGGTTGCCACCAAATTTAATGGTGGTATTCTTCCATAGCTATTGCGCCCCGTAGCGGTAGAGGTATGAACTCGAAATATTTTTCCAGTGTTTTCTTTTGGTCACTTTGGTGATATAATTTTTTACCGCAAGTCTCTACGACTAGTAGTTTCTGAGATACAGCCACTTACCTCGCTTATATGCCCACCCTGTACACTTGGCCAAAGGTACCGTTCAGTTAGGCAACCAACAATTGTCAGCTGTCGGATCTCATATGAGGGTTATCATATCAGAAATAAACATTGACTGAATTTTTAACTTTTCCTATTAAATATTGATACAAATCCAGGAAAAGAATCGACAAACTACGAAACCAATATTTCTGACATTCATGAGACTGTTTTAATGTATATTATCATGGAGAAGGTGATTATTTCGGAAGGTAAGGGAATTATTGAATGTTTTGAAAAGCACTGCTGTAAATGCCTGTAATTTTGAACGTTTCCTCGATAACGATGGCCAGAATACAGTACAATTTATTGATTGATTATGTGCTAAGTCAGTAAAAATGTTCAAAAACAAAACAGCCCGAGAAAATCAAGTTATGTATACGACTACAGAACTCTCAAAATTCCCTGGAACAGATCGATAAAAGACTAGGATCATACGACAACCATTCAGGTATCTAAACGAATAAGTACTATTATATTTAGCTTGACGGACTAGCATGATAGATGTGGGATTAAAGGTGAAATAACTGATTTTATTTGACCTCTATCTTTACATGCTTTCATACTAAATTGGCATGTAACAAGTGTAGCAAAGGAGATGCCTTGATCTTATTCCTCTCCATGGTACAACCAAGGGTACGGATATTTTTGAAGCTATAAATAAGGTGGTGTCAGACTACGGGAGATTCGATAAATGTTCCTGTGTTGTCACTGATGGAGCCAGAGCTATGATAGGAATGAAAATTGGATTTGCAGGACTCTTGAAACAAAATAACATCAACTGTCCTGTATTGTTCACCAAGAGGCACTATGTGGAAAGTCCTTACGTCAAATTAATGTCATGAAAGTGGTTGTTAAAATAACTAATAGGTACCTATTATTAGAGGGGGCAATCATGGTTTGACTCACAGAGGGTTTCGTGACTTTTGACCGAAGTAGATACTTGTTACTTCACACCGATATTTGTTGGTTAAGCGCCAGAAACTGTTCGCAACGATTCTTCGCTCTACGTAAGGGGATTCCTATTTTCCTTAAAGATGAAGTGAAGTCTGACACCACGGAACTGGAAAATCAAATATTAGATACAATATTTTTAGCATTTTTAACAGACCTGACATCTCACCTTAACGAATTGAATTTGAAGCTACACGGAAAACAACAGAATATTGCCAACTTATTTGAACACATAAATGGGTTAAAGAATAAAATTATGCTTTTCAAGTCTTCATTAGAAAAAAAAGTTAAAAAAGTTATGTTTCATTTTTTCCAAGTTGTAAAGAGCATTTTGAAGAAATGAAGGATTTTGAGGAAGTTTCATATTTACCTCATATAAAAGTTATTGACATAATTGCAGAAGAATTCGAAAATCGATTTAGCGACTTCAAAAAAGAGAGATTTGAGTTTTTATCATCTCCTGATGATGCTAACATGGTTAGAGAAACGCGCGTCGGGTGCAAAAATTATGTTTCGTTATTGTCGATAAAGCTGTGTTTTAATATGCATTTGTAAAAAAGTAGAACAAATAGATTGAAAATAAAAAGTTGTGGCTTTTTTTGCGAGGTAGTTTATGTTCCATGAAATGAAAATGGCTAAGAATCCAATTTAATATTAATTTATTTTTTTGAAGTTTCCGCTTAAACAAAAACTGTTTTATTATTTTAGATGTATATGTTTGGCAGAGCAGGACAGGAATTAACTCTCAGAATTAGGAGTAGAATGTTTGAGTCATTACTTAAGCAAGAGATGGCATACTTTGATCGAAAGGAAAATGGTGTTGGGTCGATTTGTGCTCAATTATCTAACGAGGCTGCCCAAGTTCAAGGAGTTAGTACACATTTTTTAGTTTTTTTTTGGTTCAGGATAGTAGAATTTTTTAAAAATATGTAGTTCTAAGATAAGCAAAAAATGGATGCTATAGAAGGGTTATAAATTTCGAATGATGATAGTTATAAAAACCACGATTGCCACGTAAGAAATAGCATTAATTTACGTATATTTTTATTAAAATAAGCATATGCACTGCAAACGATAGCATAAACCAAATAAAATCCATTTATTTTTTCTAACTGCAATAAAAATAGCAGCGTGTGTCACACG
>JAEQML010065293.1:0-21151 GCA_016904865.1 Pissodes strobi | reverse complement strand
TTGCCTGTGTAATTCACTACTAAACAAGACACATGTTAATACTTTACCGCTAATTTAGCTTAATTCTAATATTAACTACCGATGCAATACTAGAATTTGGTGTTATAAATTAAAGTTTGGTACTTTAATAGCACATAGTTTACTATTTTAGATTCCACGTCCTAGTGGATCGACCCAAGCAGTATGAAATAACATGATCATGTCCTGGTTAATCTCAGGCGTACCAAGATTTTGAAGCAGCGTGAAGATCAAGCAGAGTACAAATAGTACTCAACACTTTTTATAATTTAGCAAACACCATTTTTATTTGATTCGCTTGAAAGTTAAATCCCTGTTCTCACCTTCCTTTGCTTTGCAACAAACCATAACAACCATATTTATGGTAATATGCTGATTTTCTACTCGCCTATCTATATCTTTCATTTATTGACTTTTAGCGAGTTAAATGTATAATTGACTTTAATAAATTCATTAATTGGGTTTAATAATAATTGAATCATTGGATTTGGTTTAAGTTATTTTATTACTAATTTTTAATAGACCAGGTTATGTATTGGTAGCAAATGGGTCTAAGAGCGTTTCAACAATAACATCTGGTGAAAAGGGTGAAACGATATCTGCAATCGCTTGCTGCAATGGCGAGGGCATGTTTTTACCCCAGCTTGTGTTTTGAAGAGAAAAAATTAAAAGACCGAGTACAAGGATGGTATACCGTCGGGTTCCATAATTTTCATAACTGATATTTTTCTTCATTGGCTAAGGAACCATTTTACACCGAGTAAGCCTGAGGGATCAGTCGTGCTCATTTTGGATGGACATGGCTCCCATTGCAGCAGTGTGGATACATTATAGTTTGCAGAAGAAAATAACATAGTTTTGCTCTGTCTACCCAGCCACATTATCTACAGCCACTAGACAGATCATTTTTTAAAGCTCTTAAACTATGTTATTACAATGCTTCCATTTCGTACATTAAAATGAATCCCAATAGAAAAATTTCGACACTAGTGTTCGGAGGACTGCTAGCAAAGGCATGGGTACAAAGAGTTACGGCAGAGTATGCAATACCGGGGTTCAGAAGCACAGGAACCATCCCGTTTAATCCTGATGCCATCCCCGAATATGCTTTTTTTAACATCAACTTCAGATCAACAACAGGAAAACAACAAGAGACGTGAAAATAGACCTACTTCACCTCAACCAGGTTGTTCTCACTGGCAGGACATCCCGAAACCCTCAGCAGAAGCAACTGCAGAAGTAGACAACGATCAGGGACTTGAGTACAAACAAGCTTCATCACAACTGGGCTGTTCACAACGGACGGAAAATCCACAAGAAAACATGCATTCCGCACTAGAAACAACAGATCTGTCTTCAACAGTGGCAACACAACAATCTGAAATAACCCCTGGGCACTCTTGGCTTATATTTCGCCGATACCTATCCTAAATTAGGATGCATCTGCAAGAAAGAATTCTAGAGCACTTGCTGAGGTTTTAAATTCTCCAACAAACATCGCCAACCTACGAAACAGAAAACGACAGAACAAAACAATTGAGGCAGTGAAGAATGGAGCAAATGCTAAAAGAGAGGTCAAAGGGAAAACGATAACCAAAGAGACTACCAAACTAAATACCAAAACAAGCAACCTAAGAAACCAAAAGCGTCTGCCACTGACACCGATTCGGACTCATTTGTGGATATCCACTTGCAAGACCATGATGATGACGTGGACGATAAAGAGAGTTGTTGTGTAGGGTTCGGTGAACTATACAGTTGCACTAAAAAGAACGTAGTATATCAAATGTATTAGCTGCCAACTTTCGCTGCACGAAGACTGTTTAAAATATGACTCCATGTGTGATATATGTAGTAAAAAACAAAAGAAGTAAGTTCACCATTTGACCCAAAGTGTATTCGCCATTTCATCCATATGCATGTGTGAAATGGTGAATTTGATAAAAATAAATAATGTATTTTTTTATTTTTGTAATGTTATAGATAAGATATGATACTGTTAAATAGTTTCCTAGATGTGTTTTGTGTTTTATTTTGTTTAAATAAACAATTTCGTGTTTTCGACACGACTCAACTTTTTTGTACACGTATCACCCTGACTTTCCCTAATTATTTTTCAGTTCAATGCACAATAAGGTCTTTGTAGAAAGTATTTTTTAGTAATTATTTTTAAAAAATCATTTGCATTAGCCCTTATGGCAGAAAAAAATTTTAGACTTAAATATCTCGGTTTGAACCATGTAAAAATCTGGTTAGAAAGTGGTCTTATTTAAACATAACATTCAATTAACAAGAAGGGAAGGCCTAAAAGTTTCGCTTGTGTCTTGACAAAATAATAGAGCAAAACCCATATTTTTTGCTTGTAAATTGAGAGACGTCATGGGTTTACGCCGTAATTAATTCTAACCAGTAATTTCATGACTCTCTTTCGCTTCGCCTTCAAGCTTAGCTAGCTTTGTTTCCCTCTACGGCTGATGCAATATATTAGGTTTAGGGTAATATGTACTTCCATCCCTTCCATCAGCTTGTAGACAAAAAAGTGGGAGGTAAATCGTTTTTTAGAGCGAATATTTTAATACACACACTCTATTATTATTACGGTTTACTGGTTTACTCGAGTCGAGCTGTGAATTTCTTTTTGTTTCGTTGACGCTAGCCCAGCTATTCCAAAAGGGAAGCCAGTTAAATGTATAATTGTCTTTAATTAATTGGGTTCAATAATAATTGAATCATTGAATTTAGTTTAAAGTTTTTGCTACTAATTTTTTTGTGTACACCGCTGATTTTACTATTCATTTTATTTTCTTTTGAAGCCCAAGTAAAAGCAAGTTCCATATTACAACTTGGGGATTTCCTGACTTGTGCCACCTACATGTTGGTGGCGCCTTAAAAAAATACCTCCCTACCGCTCATACTTACCGGTATTTCAGCTAGGGTAGTATATCTTGCACGCTCTGAATACAGCTTCTCCTGGCCTGCACATCTTCAATTTTATTATCCCTTTAACTTTATTTGCTCTTAGTTTCATCTAAGCTGAGGTAGAAATAACTAAATAAAATTGGAATATAAAGAGCGTAGTATACGAAGTGAACCAAAAATAATGTGATTCTTAATATTGCCCTCTTATTTTTTTAGACTTTCAGAGGTTACTTGTAATATTTATAATGGGGTCCTTATTACTTGCCAATTGTAATATATATAAAATAGAGATAAAAAAAAAGATGATAAAGGTTAAATTACACAATATTTACTAAAATATAAGTATTTTCATGCGATAAATAAATAAAAGTCACGCTGTTATGAGGCCAATTTCAATGCTGTGGGGATTTTTAGTCGAAAACAGCAATTATTGGCTAGGCAACAAAAAACATAAATATGATCCAGAAACAAGAACACTGATGTCTGATGGAATACTATTAAATTTATGACAGAAATATAAGCAGCTAAACGGTATTAAATCTTTTAAACTTTTAAATACCTAATGAAAAACAACAGGATGGTTCGCTAGAATTCTAACGTAATACCATTGATTTTTTTTGTGGGGGACATTTGTGGGAAAAAAAATTGACACGCAAGTGAATCGTTAGGTTTTTTAGAACTAATTTTTGAACTGTTTATTTTGTGGGGGTTGAATGAGACCGAGCAGTCACGCGTCATGCTCGGATATGTAACGTAACGCTCCTCTACTGGCATGTTCCCGTATAGGTAGAGGGCTTAAGTTTTCAGGGGTACCCGGGGTAAAAAGAAAATCCTAGGCGAAAACATGACACCATACCCCACCCTGTCTGGCCAGGGGAGGGGGGAGAAGGAAAAATTAACTAATTAATTTCGAGAGAACTGGAAGAGGTACGGGATCGAAATTTTTATGGTAGGTGCGCCCCCTGGGGGGGCGCCTTAGATCATGCGGGGGGACCGGGGCTCTAATTTAAGGGGGGGGAATTTGGGGGAAAACCGTTTTTCGCCCGTATCTCTGCAACAAAGGCTCGGATCGAAATTAAGACAAACAATTGTTGTTTCCTTTCCAAAAATTGTTGTTTTTTCTATTGAAATAGCCGATAGTGTTAAAAGTTGCCTCATCACTCAAAACAATGTTTCTAAAATCTTTGTTTTCAAATTGACTAAATGACTTCAATTTGTTAGTCATAAAATCAATTTTATCTTTTAAATCAAAAGTTCAGAATTTTCGCTTCTGTTTCTTTTTAACTTCATGTTCTCAGTTGGTGAGTAGTAACGAATTATCTTCAAAATTACAACAAACTATCTTTCAAGAAAAGTAAAAACCGCAAAAAAAAATAATAATAGCAATAAAATGTCATTTATTATTTAGATATTTATTTCATTGCAAAAATGTAAGTAATACTGGATAGCTAATAAATAAATAAAATCATTAACTGTGTCACTTCAATAGATTGTTTACGCCAACGTCGTTGTTTAAGAAGGTGACAGAATAATTATATTTTTCAAATAAGTACAAGGGAGGGGCGGAACTAATAGTATATGACTTAGATATGCTACTATTACTAATACTTTTGATTGAAAAATATTTCAATATATTCAAACCCGTTGTTTTTGGTTATATAACATATTATTACATAGGTCCTGTGACAGATATAAACATGAGCTGCAAAAGTAGGGATGACTATACCCAGAGTGTTGCACAAGTTTCGAACTTGACTAGTTTAACCCTTCAAATTATGCATTCTATATAGAATTTCGGGTTTGGTTTAAGTTAAAGTTTAGGTTTACAATAAAAAAAATTAAAGTTCGTATTTAAAAAAAAGAAAGTTGATGATGATCCCTTGAAGACGAAACGTCGGATTTCAAACTGGATATCATCATTGGATAGAGCGGAAAAAGTGGCAATGCAAAAGTGCAATTAGATTTGAAATCCGTTTTTAAAAAAGCCCAGGAAAAAATTAAAACGATTTTTCAAAATTTCGGTTTTTTCCGGATATCTCCGTAAATACTCAGAATTTTAAAACTTTCTAAACGGCATATTGTTAGGAACTTTAATGCGCAATTTTGCCTTAATTTGACCGACACTGTATCTCTTACGGTTTTCGAGTTCCCTATACATAGACGCGAATTCGAGCCACCCTGTACATTTACCTAAATGCTATGCCCTTACTCTAAGTCGTATATCTTATTTTTATCAAACTTACAAATGTCATTTAATTGTTTATTATCTTTTTATTATCTTTTATGGTATCTAGTATCGTGGCTTACCGTTATTTGATTAATTAATACCGACTTCCTTCATTACCGTATATGATATTATCCTGGTTAGCAAATGCCTTGCTAACACTATAGACTTTTCGTATTACGTATATTTATTTTAATGCTACGCACTTATTGTAATTTGCTATAAGCTATATGGCAGTCTTACCGAACTAGCACCTTAGGTTTTCGTCCATAAGTAGGTTACCGAATTGAGCTCACTTCGATTTCCCCTGTAAATCTTCATTGATCGCCTATTCTTATTTGATTTAATTTTTTTTAACTGTATATTTTGTCCACTGATATTATGGATGCAATGGGATTAATTTGTAATTGCTTTTATTTAGGAGGTTAATTCTTATTTAAGGTGTTTTATTTAGGGCGTTCTGTGATTTCTTTTATATAGTCAGATTTTTTATATTTCAGATTTAAGTTGGGAATATTTAAAAAATAGGAAATAGGCAGTTGATAATTTAGAACTTAAGATTAACGGTTAATAATGTTATAATTTGGCGTGATACCATTATTTTAAGTGCGATACCATAGAACCAGGCAGTTGAAGATTTAGAACATGAGATTAACGGTAAATCATGTTATAATTTGGAGTGATATTTATTTTAGGAAATCTTAGCACTATATTAAGTGCCATACCATAATCTCAATATCAATATTCTTGAATAGAGTATTTTTTCTAAATTTTACTACCCTAATTTGTGCTTAAAAATCATTGTTCATAGTAGAAAATTTAGTGGCCCCTTCGACCAACTGTCTACTCTACGACCCACACCTATAAACACTAACACCGTTGAGTGAATCAGGCATATGAGCGGTTGTTAAGCAATTAACTAATCATATTACAGTCTCAGATGATGTATTTTGAGGCAGAACAAGAAAGACGTCATCGCTTTTGGAAAGAAGAGCAAACAGAGTATTTCTCTCTCCGATAAAAAAGCGGAACTGACCTCTGAAGAATATATTGGAGAAGAAACAAATACCGACCGTGAATCAGAACAATACTGTGATGACGAGGATATTATTGTTCCTCCTCGTATAAAACCAAGAGTGCGTATTATATTATTCATAGATAACCTGGCGTCAAAGACTAAAAATAATCTAAAACGGTCCTGGAATATTGGTCTTTCTATTAAATATTTGAAGCTATTTTTGAAAAAACTAGTTTTTCTACTAAAAAGACGCAGCAAAGTATTACTTTACCCAAACAAAATATTACTTAAAATTTATTTGCCTAAGCCATCTTAAAGCACGGTATCAAAAATAAACAAATATAGCCAAAAAACTACAAATACCATATTTTAGTGTTTAAACTTGTTTATATTGAAAAAATAAGTCTTAGTTTGTTGCTTTTTCTTTGTATTCATATTATTGAAAATTATTTTTTGTCCCTTTCTCTTTCACTGCGTGATTTATGTATTTGTTTTTTTTTTGTATTATTATTATAGGTCAAAGTTATTTCTCCTATAAATATGTTGTGTTAACAAAAAAAAATAAGAACACAAAATATCATACGATCAGGTATGTGTGACACAGCCTCCATGGTTAATTCTAAATCTCAAGAATTGTTTAATTTCCTTTGAATTTGCATTCAATTTTACGTAATTCACCTATCAAATAGAGGAAATAATTAGAACCAAATGATAAAACTCGGCAAATAGAAAAATGATGCATATACTGAATGCCATTTTGAAACCGATGTATATCAAATAATTTTATGAACTGTAAGCCTACATTTTCCACTACCGGAAATATTGACTATACTATCTATTCCAAGAATATATATCAGCTTGCACTAGCTGATGGTGAAGTCAATTATATCATTTTCCAAACGGATGGGGCCCCATCTTACAATGGCGAGGAGATAAGGAAATTTATAAATAACAGTTTTATAAAGTTTATTAGATTAGATTAGAAATGAATGATGCACCCTCAGATGCCCTCGATTTATTATTTTTTAAGGCGAACTTTATATGGTAGAGTATGTTAAAATAAATGTCAAAATTTGGTGAAACTTGAGCAAAAAATTAGAGGAGAGATTCAGTTCTATTTTGTTGTCATATGTTCTTAATTGAATGTTTGTAATTAATTTGTGCTGTTACATTTATATTATTATGTAGACTTAGAAAAAACTTTACTGTAAATCTTGTAATTTGCAAGAGAACAGCTGTTTATCGACTCTACATCCAAAGAGTACAAAAGCTTTTACCTCTCGAGGTGGAAATGAGACTAGGCTTCTGTCAATTTATTAATGTTGAGAATTGTCATACAAAAATTGTTTACAATAAGGCGTATAACAAATTTACATAATTAACAGGTTTATGCTGATGAAAACCAGCATGACAATCAAGATTGTATATTATATTATTACTTATGGGCAGACACCACTGACAGAATTATTATTCGTACTATCACCTTATCAATTCGTTTAAATGCTTTAAATTACCTGTAACTCTTAGTAAACTTGCCACATTTACTGAATGATCTTCCATTGGCAGTTAGGCAAAATATACGTTTCATGCACGACGGTTAACCAATACAATTCACATTAAATGTTAGAAATCATTTAAATGATAATTTTCAAAATATTTGTATCGGCAGAGAAAATGATGCGCCTGTAAATTGGCAACCTCGTTGACCGGATTTAATATCTAGGGATTAGTTTTTATAGGGACAAGGTGTAATCAAAACCTATAAACACCATTCGTGCGTACGAATACAATATTCAGTAAACGGTTTACTCTTAAATGTAGAGATGATGGAAAATGTGCATTTTAGCTTTCTTCGTAGAGCTAGCCTTTATTTTCATGAACACGGAGGTCATTCTCAGGCTTCACTTGGATATTTATAGAACAGTAATAATTGGAGAGTGAAACGCTAGGGAGTCTAGGGGCCATAAATCAAGGTTTGAACTTCTTTGCATAACACAGACCTACTTACCGATATCGATGTCCCATATTCCTTCTTAAACCATTAGTACATATGTATGTAACTGACAGAGGACCTATCTCCAAAGAGACAGAGACTTAAGTGCCAATGACATGACGCAGAACGTTGCTTGCTGCCGCATTGGCGCATTGTTCGTCAGTCTACCTTTTGTTTCGAATGGGATTGCCTTACATTTTCGTAGCCATGGAAGAAAACGTAGAAATTCAGATTAAAATAAATTAGAAAAAAGAAAAAAATAAAAGAAGTGTCAGTGAAAAGTAATATCAAACCAAAACTGGCAGATTGCGGCTTACAAACCCCATGTCAGACGGAGGTTTGTTACGTTTCGGTATACAAAATGGCTTAGATATTTTTGTTATAGAATTATTGAGCCTAATTTGTCGATAATCTAGATTTATTCGTAAGAAAATTTTCTGTTAATTTTGATCGGTACAATTTTATGATTGACCACTTATCAAATTTTAATATTAGCAATGTAATTTTTGATATCAAAATGGTTTCTTGATGATTTTGATATCTTAAATTAATTGACTAATACATTTCATTGACTAATTAAGTGGGTATTTGTAAGTGAAACTCCTTTTACGAGGGGGCGACAATTTTCGAGCGTTACGATTATTGCGATCGCGTGAGGACGGCTCGAAGAGTGCGTCCGCGGCGACAGGAGGGGGAATACGCACACGCTTGATTGGGAGATGGCCGGCTGGAGGGTAAATGGACCGTAAAGGGAGACCACATACTAAAAATAATTCTGATAATTTAAATGTATATGTATCTGTTAAGGAAAAAGTTTTAGTTCTATCCCCCGTGGACTTCACGCACAAATATATATATATTTTTTTACTACTAACATAATAAATCACCATTATTTACTCCATTCCTCAAATGAGAAGTAACATTTCTCACCCTAGGTAAATAATAACATTAAAAAAAACCTAGGTCAATAATGAAATGGAAACGGAAAATGTCAAAATGTCAAACTTGTTAGTTTGGCAACTAGTTGTCATTTCGGATTATTTGAAAAATGAGTAGGAAATGATTAATTTCAAAATCTAATCAATTCAAATAATGATAAGGATTGTATCAGTGCTATTAGTAAAAAAATTATATACAGTATGACTCACTTTTCATGACTCCCCATAATATTTTTATTAATAATGCGATTTTGTCAAAATTTAGATGGAAAGAAGGTACTTTGTATGTATGGAGCTGTCAGGAGATTATTAGCGTGTTTTGGGCGAGTAACCACGGTTAACTACAAGTAATACTGAAGTAAGTGCCAAGCGGGCACCCCACCACAAATTGTACTGTCTGCTTCTGTCTTCGCCAAAATACCGTAGTTAGATCTTGCATTTCTTGAAAAGAATATAGGTATTTTGCATATTTATTTGAAAATGATCAGTTTGATCAGTGCAGAACGTTTACTCATACTTTTAATGACAGAATGGTGGCCTCTGGAGATAAGCAAACTAATGGTATTTTTTCGATGAATATGTTCAGGATACTTTATGCTGCCCAAATCCCATTTGGGGCACATTTGTGTAGGAATTCCGATGCGTATGAGGCTTCTATAGAAGAATTTCATGAACGTATAATTTACAAACTTGTTCAGAATGGAAAAACAAACATTTCACATGTTTAACGTTTCAAAATTAATCCGCCATGACTCCATCAAACCTCGAGTACCACACCTCGCCACGTATGTAAGTTGTAGTAAGCCGTAGTTGAAAAATGATGATGTAATAGTGACGTCACGAAACTTCCCCTCACTTACCACAATTAAATTAATCCTCGTGGAAACAAAGTAGTATCCTGTAGTATGCCGTGGTTAATTGTAGTTAGCTCGCGAAAAAACGCTTCTTGTTACGATATCTGTCAGTTAGACAACTGAACTTCCAGGCTACTTGATATTTCGAACTATTTGAAAAATAAGTAGAAAACGACTAATATAAAAATCAAATCGAATCAAATATGGTAATATATCAGTGTTAGTAGTAAAAAAAATTCTATATATACCTCGGTTGAGAAGGCCATTATCAATCTCGCACATTATATCCTTCGGCGCTACGCGCCTCTGGATATAAAAGTGCTCGGTAAATAATGGCTTACTTCTCAACCTAGGTATATAATATACTATTTTTGTCATTTTGCAAATTGCTTTTAAATGCAAGTACAGTTGTCACGCCCTTTCCTTTGATCAATGGTTGAAGCTTCATATACATTTTTATTCGCTTGATGAAAAAAGCAAGGCACCTACGTAATGGGGATCATGCAAATAGCAGAAATTCAAAGAAGGAACCATGCCTACTATCACACGTTGGCTGCGAGTAGAAGGTAATGTTCAGTGTATTGCCAGATTTCAGATAAAGAAGAAAAATTAATTCACGTATGTTAAAAACGTTTTGTAGCGGATTCACTTTGTTGGAAAAGAGAGTACATAATCTTGCGTTAAGAAACCTAACGGGGCAATTTATCTTTAAAGAAAAAAGAGGGGTAAAGGAGCAAAATTTCTGAAAGGGATGAGATATCTCTTATAAATCATATACAATCTATTTCAAGAGAGGAGAGTCGTTATGGAAAAGGTCAGTCTTCGAAGATGATGCTGACTCTTTCTGCTAGAAGGAACAGCTAATCAGCTGGTTAGACAACTGCACTGGAGCGATAAAAATCGCATGACGCTATTTTTGCTAAGGTTTCTTATAGCTCATGGCCAGTAAATAGTATATTATTTTATATGTAGGAAAAGTGATACTTTGCATGGCGCGCTCGTGTTTAACAGCCGAACGGAGTGAGGCTGGTAATAGAGAGGAAGCCATGAAAAGTAACTTTTCCTCCAAATAAAATATGCTGTTTTTTCTTCAAATGTCGACAAATTAATGCAAAAACATCTCTTTTTAATAGTAATAATATCTAATTATTATTAAAGATAAATGGGTTCGCAAGGCGGCTTGGACCACGGTCGTAGGTGGCCTTGCTTAGGCCGGTGTCGGTGAATATAATGTAACATAAAGCTGTCAGTGGACACTGTCAACAATAATTATTTTTTTAAGATTGCGTCTCCGATTGCGTTTTAATTCCGTATTGATAAGCAGTTATTGAGTAAGTTCGATTAAATAATAACCAATTTGTTGCCAAATTAGTGATTTTTAGAAATGCAGTCACAAATTGAGTGATAAATACAAATTGTAGTTTAATAAATCTTGAGTTATTGACGCTTATTTTGTTGTCTGTTTCTATTGTATCTATGTTGCTATGACCACACTTTTACCTCCGCCGGCGGAAAAGTGAAAAGTAAAGCTCCGGCGCAGGAAAAACGAAACTTAACGGCCGCCTACACAGTCGAGTAATGACGGATTTGCTGACGTTTGAAGAAAAAATAATTTACTCAAAAATTCCTTATAAGTGGGTACAGTTTTTAGCTGCGACAGAAATTTTGCAAAAGGGAAAAGAAAACGAAGCACAAAAGTTTTTATCTCCTCGAAATTACACGATATTGTAAAAACTGCGAGATATCATAACTCATTTGAAGCCGTAGTTATGAATTCAGTCGGGTACTGATGTATTTAGAAATACCAAAAATATGTATATTTCTAAAGCCGCTGGTATTAGAATTTCTGAAATATTTTTACGGGATGGGTACATGGAAATAAGACTTCAAATAGCACATTTGAAAACTTGGATAAAATTTAAATATTTAAAAAAGGGAAGCATTTAAAAGAAGTAGCATTCCTGGAAAGATCGAAAGGAGTAGTAATAAACCTAGATAAAAGAAAGCATTTAATAGGGATAATGCCCTATCTTGGTGAGGAAGAATATAATTCAACAGATGTCTTCCAAACTAGTTTAGTTTGTTTTCTTACTTTAAGTGTTTTGTTCATGGTTTTGGTAATAATGCACAATGTATTTTCTTATGTAAAGTTTTTGAGAAATAAACTTTTACTTTTATTGGCAATCCATTATTTAAAATGCTTGTATTTCTTATGCAAATTTTCGCGAAATTAAATTTTTTACCTTAATCGGTAATCCATTGCTTGAAAATGGTACTTAGGCTCTTCAATTTAAAACCTTCTCAGCACGAAAGTGCAAAAAATTTAAATTCGCTCTCCTGCAAAATTATGTTTTTGACACTTAGTCTTCAGCTTTTCCACCCTTTTATTTATAATATAAATTTGCGGAATTAGTTTGTTATTGACGTGTGCGCATTATTTCTATTGTTTTATTTTTTTTAAGTCAAATTGTGTTTAAATCATGCTATTACTAAGTTAAATCTTTGCAAAGATATATTAGAAATCAATGATTTTGAAATCCCGTGTCTCAGAAACCACAATTTTTTTTTTTAAAGGTATGATGGGCTAAATCCTCGTATTTTGCCTTAGGAACTGCTACTAGCATTTTGTACAGACCTTTCAGAGACATTGGACCTCTAAACTAAAAATATTCATGCCTGCCTAGGGAAACTGAACATCCTATATACAGAAACATTTCTCAAATTGAGTATTGAATGTATATGAAAAGCATCATATATTTTTCTCTAACATAGATGCTCAAATCTTCAAAATACTTGCTACTATATTTTCCTGCAAATTTAAAATACTTTTTAATACGTGACAAAATGTATTTAATTCATATATAACCTAAAATATACATCGTGTAATATTATTTAGTTTCATCCATTTACTCACCAATTCCAATCGGCTAGTTAAGTCTTGTTATCCAATAAATTGATAATAAATAATTAATAAAGCTTTTATTGCCTAATCGGCCGACTAATTTATAAAACAGCGGAGGTCAAGGCCCACGAATTTTTTTCACTTCCGGAAAGCCAGACATTACTCATATTTGCCCCTTTGATGTTTATCAGTTATACCGACCCTTCTTCGATCGCGCAAACCATTACAGAGGGCAGCTGGTAGACGCCCTTCCACTAAAAGATAACCGCTGGTACCGCACGAATCGCTTTAATTCAGGGTGCCTTAAGTTATTTATGTATATGCACCCTCTGGCACTAATCTGTTGAAAACTGAAAAATAATATTATGATAATTTTAGTAGTGTCCAAGTGCCAAAGTTAAATTCGTTATAGGTTTTGCTAAATTTAGGGTAAAGCGCATTATTTATTATATATTACGGCAATCAACCAATAAATAATATAATATTCTCCACTTTCTATTTCAGGTTTTTAAAAACCGACAATACAAACCTCACTACTCCTTTACACCATTCTTTAGTACATTTTCTACCTCGCTATGGAAAAATAAGATACAAATTCGAGGTTGCATTACCAGAGTTCTAATTGCGTTAATTAACTGCAAAATAACAAAGTAGTATTACTTGGATCACATATCAATCTGAAACAAGTCATTATTTCGTGTACTATTTTGTCATTTAGCATGGCAATTATACAAGAACAGCTTAAGAGAAGTTGTAAAAAGTGATGGTACCGCATTTCGTAGGTCGCTGATCAATACTCACTTAATAACAAGGCCTTAGTGCTTGTCGTGTGACGTCATCCATCTAGACCGTGCAATTTTAATCATATAAATCCCCTTATACACTAATATATATGAAAACTATCAATAGTTATTATTTTAAAGAACGCTAGCTATATGACAGACTTCTTGACAAATCTCGAAAGTTATGTTTGAGCTTTGGTTTAATACTAGGTGAATTATTAAATGCAGGCGCCCAATCCTCCTTCACCTGCGCCAAAATTCAGTGTATGTATCTATGTATTATAATTTTTTTATACTACTGAAAAAAAGGTTATTACACATAAATACATATACTGAAGTATTCCACACATTTTATTAATTGTTATTACTTAAAATAATAAAAAAAACTCTATATAATAAATATACTTTAGAAGGGATAATGTAGTTATGCATGTTGTGTTTCATTTACGTGACATCGAGCCTAACATGCAGGCCCGGACTGGGCCATCGGGCGATCGGGCGATCGCCCGGTGGGCCGGTCCCAAAAATGGGCCGGTCGCTTTGCCAAAAAAAAAAAAGCCTACGAAAGAAACGTCAAAAAATTAAAAACTCAAAGCAACCACTAACCAGACGCTGGACTCGCTATGCTGTGTTTGCCGCAGCAGTGTTTTTAAAATGTACTGATTTTCTTTCAAAAATACACTAAGACAATTTTAAATGAACCAAATGTTAATTTACAGTGGTAGATATTTTTTTATTACCCAAAAAGTGCCTTTGCAAGGTTATACATTTTAAAATTTTATATTAATGACGTACTAAAAATCATGTACCTATTTATGTTGTAGCATGTTTATTAATGATGAAAATTGAAAATAAAATCAGCAAAGATTTAATCAAAACGATATATTTTGTATAACAAATGTTTTCGGTGATTTCCCTAACTAAATGCGAATTCACAAGCAAGACACGCATAGCAGACGCCCAATTAAATGGCGCGGTGCCACATAATTTTAAATAATATTATAAATATGTTACCAAATAATTATTCTTCTCTTCACATTATTTAATTAACTTTGTGATTTTTGCACCCTAATTCGAAGAATTAATTTTTGTACTGAATTTCGTAATATTTTAAAAAGTTGTATCAAAGTACAGATTTTTTTTTTGTGCTGAATTCAGTAGGTACAATTATACTGAAACGGCAACACTGCGGCCGGACTGCCGCGGCGGGCGGCGCGGCGGCAATTTTTGTCGAAAAGAAATTATTTTTGAATGTATGTCATTAAATAGGGTATAAAAAGTTTAGGTAGACATAGAAAGCAATTTTTTCCACGTCAACAACGCTGTATAACCTCTTAAAGTCGAAAAAAGACGTAGGATATAGAATAAAGGGCCCATAACTTTGTAACCGTTTGATCAATTTTAAAAATTGAAACCTCAAAATGTAGGAATTAAAAATACCATTTAAACGAGATATCATGCAACAGTATTCAAGACCCCCTTTTCATTTAACAATTTAGGAGTGCTGTCACACCCTCTTAGAGGGCAGCAGGCATGAAAATGACCTTGTTATTAATCAATGTCGCCCTCGAAAACTAAATCGGCGCGGCGGCGGCGGGTCTGAGAGTTTCTCAAAAAAATTAATCAGTTGCTCGAAAATGCCTCTGTAAAAATTACGTTGACCCATCCTGTATATTTTATTAAAACCTGGTCAAAGCTTCTAGTAATAGCACAAATTACCCATAAACCGATACGAAAGACGATGCCGCGGCGCGGACACAATATATGCGAAGCTCCTCCCTCATCCACATGTGCGAGGTGGAAGGAGGCACAATTATTATTATGCTAGAACATATTCAAAGTCAGTTCTGGCCGTTCTACGCTAAACGTATGTTTCTGTCACCGTCAATAATTTTCATATTGTTGGTGCGGTACAAGATTCCATTCCCCTACTCTCGCGATAAAACTTCGGCCAACGAACATCAAACATTCCGACAAAGCTGTCGTATCTGCTTATGGGTAATTTGTAGTAATAGCAACAGCGAATCCATTTTTCACATTCATTTTAATAAATAAATTTCTACATATGAAAAAAATGTACTTCTTATAAGTAATTGTTTTATAAATTTGTTCTGAAACTTAAAAAAAAATGCTTGGCGATTGTTTTGCAAAAACTGCAGTGCAGCAGTATAAAAAAAATAAAACGAAACACGGCCGATATTGCGTTTTTTGTATACTTATTCTTTTCAAAATTATGCATCTAAATGAAAATAAATCAGAAATTCATACAATTTTAAAACGCCTACTCCTATTTAAAAATAAATATGAAAGCCCGAGGAGAGGGCCGGTAATCCCATTTGGCGCCCAGGCCGATTTTCAGGCCCAGTCCGGCCCTGCTAACATGTAGTTTAAGTGAGTGTTTAGGTATAAAAACTATATATATTATAGAACACAAGCCATGAAAATACATTAAACTTTTCAAGAAATCCGTCCCAAATTAAGTATGTTTAGTTATAAAAAATTAATGTATAGGTTAGTAAACGGCCTACTTCTTTAATGTATCGAGTTTTCTTTTTTTATTTATTTTCTTTAAATGGTTTTAGCCGCAATAATTTTCTAAGAAGGTATTGGAGATACTTTTGAGAATTCTTTATAAAACGTCTTTTCCATTATGATTAGCGCCCCCATCGAAATGTGAGACATGTTTCTGTGCAATACAATATTCCAAAATTAGGTGACGCATGAACGATCTTTTATTATAAGTTTACCTAGAAATATGTTCTCAAATTCATTTATTAACTTAATAAAGATTAGGTGAGTCACAGATACAACAGTTATAACTAGTCCTTAGGTATATAAAAATCCTCCACGATTTAACTTATTAATGAGATCAAAATTGCCCTCAACAATAAATTGCTCTACATATACCAATTTTTGTTTACAGCTGTCACATTTTAGTTCTCTCAACGTAATATAGCAACAGTAACCACCTAAATATGAAGTTAACGGTAATCCATCTTTGATATCCTGAGGGCCGGTTTTTTTCCTGCTTGTTACTTTGATTGTTAGTTGACAATAAGATAAATTTTGACTGCTTGGTCACACGAAATTCGGTATTTTAGCTAGTTTTTAAATTTTTGGTAGGCAACCAGTAGTTACCGTTAGTATCTAACTTCTCGCGGCACTCGGTTTAATCAAAACTTGTTTTAAATTTTTCTATTAATAGGTTATGCTTTTCTATGTTTGTATTATTATTTTAAAAGCAGTGAAGTTTCAATGGTTGGATCCCGATTATCGAAAAAATAACCCAGAATTTTATCGCAAGGGATGTAGAAATCCTCTGTACTTGATGGTTAAATATAAAAGCTTCTTAGAATGTAAGAAAGTAGATGCAGTTACTTGAAAATTAAAAGAGGAATATTGGAACAAACTAACGACAATATTCAACACTAGAACATTAGGGCCTTCCAGGACAGTAAAAAGTTTAAAAACAAAATATGATACTTTTAAAAAGCATCTGAGGAAAAAAAATTCAAAAAACAAAATGGAATTATATAAGACAGGTGGTGGAACTTTTAAGGAAATACCACTGATAACGTGCGAGCAAAAAATATATGGATTAATCGGGTTCAGGATAGAAGGACTGCCAAGTGAAATGGACAGTGACAGTAAGTTTATGTCCAAATAATTATTATTAATGTATCATGGGCCTCTCAGTTCTTAAGTTTTAAAATCCTAATACCTACTAATAAACTGCTCAAAATTTCAATATCCGCTTCCATTAGTGTTTAAAAAATTTGTTGCTAAGTTTTAATTGATAATTTGTTTCAGATGTAGCCCAGACCACAAACATAACACAGTTTCCTATGGAAGATACCTCAGAATATGAAATAATAACTATTGAGACTGAAGTAAGTAAAGTTCTATAAATATTTGTCTCTGATCTATGATACGAATAATTTAGTTACTGTTTGATATAAAAGTTAATTTGTTGGTTTTTTGAATAAAATATTTTAGTTAATTTATTTTAAGCATTTTTAAACAATGTTATCGTATTTTTTTATTACATTATATTTGCTCTTTACAGTTGTTTTTACTTAAGGTATTAGAAGCAGAAAAGATGTCATAGAATTTAACACATCCCAAGATAAACAAAATGATGAAGAAGTAGGAATAGAAGATTTGGAAGTGCACTTGAAAAGCACCACTGCATTGTTAAAAATTCCTGTTTCAAGAAATTTGCAAGGTAGTCAATAACTTATGTTGAGTCGTTAATACCAACCGTTATGGTACTAACTGGGGTACTAGGTATAAAAATCTTGTGAAGATCACTACTTCAGTGCCATAATGATTGGCTAGTAAAATGATTTCAGAAAATCGTTGTTATTGCAGTCTTCAAAATATTAAGTCAAAATAAATTTGCTGGTATTGATAATCGAAAAAATGTTTTATAGCTATAAATGTTCATTAGAGGTAGTAGTAGTAGTAGTAAAATATAATGAACTAATATTCCATACCTATTTTTTTTAGCAACAAAAAAGAAAAACACCAAGACTAAATTAGAGGCAGCTGAAGAAGTAACTTTGCTTTCTTCATCAAAAAAAAATAATTGATGTTCAAATTAAATATTACCAAGCAGAATTGGAATTCAAGGACAAGAAGACCCAGTTCAAACTAAGAAAAGCCGAAGCGCGGAGTTAAAAAATGAAGATAGATGTGGAAATTAAACTTTTAGAGAAAAAAAAACTTTTGGTTGTTCTGTGCCTTTGTAGATAAGATATTTAGTTTCAGATTAGCATCTCAATAAACTGCTGGAAGGGCTTTTATTTGCAAATTTTCAGGCGAAATTTAGAATAAAATTATTTCAATAAGAATAAAACATTTGAGTTGTTGTTTTTGGCATTGTCTAATCCTGTAGAAAGTTTGTAGCTTAGAGGATGCAGCTGGAAAGTGCCATCACCAACTTGTTATGCAGATTGTAATAAAGACCTTGTAATTTTTTTGAAATTATGTTGAAACGAAATGATACATCTTATTTAATCTTTTATTAATATAATCTACACCTAAGGAGTAAAATTTAATTACTACGTTTTTTTGTCTTAGTTTTTGATATACAGGATTTCTTTGAATTAAAACCTTTTTTTATCAGACTTTCTTGAAGGTCCCATACGATATAATTTTCACGCAGGGAATTAAGAGATATTTTGAAATTATTTAAATAAGTTTTGTCAACAGACATTTGTTGTTGGTTTAATTGAGGAAAGTAATCAGGGCATCATACAAATTCAGAGAACTTTTTAAAATATATTTTATTTTGCTGAATAATAATTATTTATATTTTGCATGAGTCCATCATACAAGAACCTTAAAAAAAAGTCTTATCCAATTTTTCTTTTAAATGATTAGGTGATATAATATTTGGAGCTATTGAAATTTACATGGGATTTCCTATTCCTGCTGTTTCAACACCCGGTATGTGGTCCGTCTTATATTGATAAGAAAAAACAATTAAAACTTCTCGTAATATCAAAACTGGTTAGCGTTTAAGAAAATCTTGAATAAACTACAATAACCTTACTATAACAAGATTGTGGTAAAACTTTCCAGCCGCACCTGCTAGGCTACAAACTATATACCCAGGACAGGAATAACTAAAAATGTGCATGTTCAAGGATACATCAGTTTAGGATGGTATATTACCCTAGGATGATATAAACTGAATAATTAAGTAAAAACAGTTTGAACACATTTGATTTTGTACAGAGTTGTTGTTCCTAACCAGTAAAAAAAATTATGAGTTTGCTCTCAATTACTGAAAATAGGAGCGAAGTCAATTACTTTTAGATAAAGGGGGCGTTTACAACGTAACCTTAAAAGAGGTCAAAGGAGTCCGAACATTGACAAACACAAAATTAGCTACTCATTTTTGTCTGTTATGCCTGTCAAAATTTGGAGTCAAGAGTGCTGCCAAGGTCTACAATATTGAAAATATGTACCTATCTACATCTGTATTTTTTAGAAATATGAGTACTTATAACAAAAAGCATGATATATATACCAATTTAATTCAGGTAAAATATATGTAGAGTTATTAAAATAAAAAATGAATCGTGCTAAAGGAGTCTAGAAAAATAGTGATCTATTAATTCAGTTCTATACCAATTATTGTTTTCTCGATTATAACCGAGATCACCACCAATATTATTTTGTGGTACAGCTTCGTTAATCATTTGGAGAATATCTTCATTTACCTCAATGTTTGGATCATTGTTATCCCTTGCAATATTATGGAGAATAGCGGTTGCAAATATTACTCTTTGAACTGTCTCAATCTTAATTTTCATTCCTATTGCTAATATAGGAAATCTTCTTTTCCAAATTCCTATTGAACATTCGATTTTATTCCTTGTTCGTATTTGTTCAGCGGAAGTTACTGGGTTTTTACAGAGGTGTCATCAAATACTTTGACGTTGCATAACCACTGTAGCCCAATATAAGAAAATTCCCCATACCTTCTTGAAATTGTGCTTTTAAATAGGAACTATCAAAAACATTTATATCATTTGAGGCACCAGGCCATCGGGCTACAATGTTTCTAAATCTCATTTTGTAGTCACACGCTACCAAAGCATTTATTGAAATATACCCTTGCCTGTGTGAATCCTGATATGGGTGCCATCTACTGCGAGTAAAACTCGTGGAAAATATGCAATATTGTAGAATCCTTGATGAATCTCCACTACCTGTTCTCCTACTGGAAAAGTAATATAAGTGTCTCGCAAAGAACAAATAGCTCTTGTCACTAGTCGTATTATTCTAGACACTATTGTTTTGTGAACTCCCGGAAAATCTCCTACACTCACCAATACTATGCCTCTGGGCATAGTATTGGAATGTCAGCAAAAGCTGTTGTAATGGGATTAGTGTTAAGTTCCTGAAAAGAAGGAAACATTTTATTTGCTTTGTTTTCGGGCTTCTATATTACATATATTGCAAAACCAGTAACAATAACTTGTTGATAGCATTTTCTACATAAAGTATAGTAATAATAATTATAAGCATAGGTAGCTACTTGTAAATACAATTTACCTTTGAACGGGATGAATGAGAAGGTGTTGAATTTGTTCCAAAATTACATTTATACATTCTTTTAAAAAGTTAAATCTTATAATAAAATCCTCATCGTCCCAAAAATTGATATGGTCTGGGTGTCGTCTTTCAGTATATGGACGTCGGAGGACGATATTTTGAAAATCTTCAATATCTTCATCACTGTCGGAAATGAAAATGTTAAAGTCTACTTCTATCATGGTTTTCATAAAACTCTTGATTTTTGGCCCAGACGTAGAAACAAAAAGACAAAAATTGGAGATAAATCGTAAGAAAAGAATAGCATTAGGGGATGCCCTAGCGCAAATCACGTAGGTTATACGATAGCACAGCTAATAATCATATTGTCGCGAGTAGTCGTGATGAGAGTTCTTTTAACTTTTTCTTAATGCCTCCACCGGTCTGTCATCATAC
>MU193976.1:3884-19262 GCA_016904865.1 Pissodes strobi | reverse complement strand
AAATTTACCCTTTTGTTCCGGATATCCCAATATTGGACTAGAACATAGAGCCGCTTTTAATTTCCTGAACGCAGAATCACAGTTATGATCCCAGTTATAATTTGCTCGTTCTTCAGTGAGCTTATGTAAAGGTGCAGCTATATTTGCAAATCCTTCGACAAATCTTCTATAATAAGTACATAATCCAAGGAAGCTCCGCAGTTCGTGTTTGTCGCGAGGACGAGGCCAGTCTTTGATTGCTGTTATCTTTCGTTGATCAGTTTGGATTCCCTCTGATGACACGACGTGCCCGAGAAATTCAACTTTTTGTTGGAAGAGAAAACATTTCTTTGGATTCAGTAAGAGCTGAGCATTCTTGATCCTAGTAAAAACTTCATGCAGGTTTTGTAGGTGCTCTTCGAAAGTTTTTCCCATTACCATTATATCATCAAGATAGACCAGGCATGTCTTCCAAGTGAGGCCTCGTAGAACAACTTCCATAAGACGCTCAAAAGTAGCGGGGGCATTGCATAGTCCGAAGGGCATAACTTTAAACTGATATAAACCACTTCCGGTAGAGAAGGCAGTCTTTTCCTTATCCTGTTCGTCAATGCCTACTTGCCAGTATCCGCTCTTTAGATCGAGTGTTGAGAACCAATGAGAACCTGCTAGTGTTGTCAACGTGTCGTCAATTCTGGGAAGTGGATAGCTGTCCTTCTTGGTGACGTCATTGAGCCTTCTATAGTCCACGCAGAATCTGGTAGTCCCATCCTTCTTGGTGACTAAGACAACAGGAGATGACCATGGACTCGATGACTCTTCAATAATTCCATCTTCAAGCATTTTATCCACTAGTGTGGTAACCTCTTGCTGCTTCGTCACTGGTAACCTCCGAGGATGCTGCCGTATGGGGTGAGCACTGCCAGTGTTGATTTTATGTTTTATGATGTTCGTTCTTCCAGTATTGCCATTTTTCCTTTCAAAGGCTGTGCTCTGCTCTTTGATAAATTGTGTAGCTCTCTTCAGTTCTTCGGAAGAGAGATGTTGCCACGACTTCTGGAAATGTTCTATGACTTCCTTAGGTGATGTTGAGGGTGTTACTTCTGTCTGCGTTTCGCAACTGGTTACCCACTGCACCGGCTCGCAAGTGGCTATTACATCTCCTTTATTGATTTTGATGGAATTGGATGATATATTTGCTATCCTTATCGGTATTTCGCCGTCGGTTTTGACTAGCGCTTTGCCTACGAGGTGTTTGCAAGGCAAATCGTGGTGTTGGATAAGTCCGATGCAGCCTCCAAAATCCTTCTCCAATTTCCCAACAATTATCTGCTCGGTATTTCCGCTTATTCTGACAGTACATGCCGCCACTACTTTAGTCGGTGTGCCATCGTCTGTTTTGTTAAGGATGAACTCTTCGGTGCCAAACTTCAGAAGATTAAGCTTGTTGTCAAAAGAGAATCCATGTTGCCCGATGAGATCCATCCCCAAAATAAATTCGTCTTCGATGTCGGCGACTAACACTGTGTGGTGTAATTTAATTCGTCCCAGTTGAAGTTCGATATCCATTTCCCCAAGTACTTCAGCTGTCTCACCGGTAACTGTACGTAAAACTACATTCTTTGATATGGGTAGAACTTCTACTCTATTTACTCTGTTGGACCTTATCAAAGATACCGCCGCACCAGTGTCAACAGTAATTGTTATGGCTCATCCGTTGATCTTTCCTGTAATTGTTAGACTGTCGGCGGCTTTTCCTAGGCTTTTTATGGAGCCGATCCTGGGGGCTTTATCTTCTTTAGCCAACACCCGCCCCGCAATGTTGACTAATTGAAGTTTTCCTGATTTGACTTGGGGGCCCTAGCGTATCTGGATGGAGATCTAGACCGTAGTTGTACTCGGCAGTCTCTTTTGAAATGCCCAGTCCTGCCACATCTATAGCACTGATTTGATGTATTTCGGTTATGTGGCCTATCTTCCATTGGCTCCCGGAATCTCGCCGTGGCCTGAAGAACTTCCGTTAATTTCTTCAAAGTTTCACCCATCTCATTTAATTCACAGCTGTTTGTCGGCTTTTCTTCCTGGATGGATACGGCCCTGATTTTTGGCTTGGAGATGTTACAGGCCGCCTCGATTTCTAGCGCTCGACCCAAAGCTTCACTGCTGTTATCAAATTTGGCTAGGCGTAGCATTTTCTGAGTTTCTGGATCTCTGATACCATCCACGAAATATTGGGCAGCAAGTTCCTCTTGAAATTCCTCTGTCGCTCCCGGGTAGGCCAATTGAATGAGACGTCTAATGTCTGCCTCAAATTCTTGCAGGTTTTCACCAGGCTTCTGATGCCGTGACTTTACTTGTGCCTGATACAGTTGTCTTCGGTGTTGGTCTCCAAATCGTCTCTCCAGGACAGCTACAAGTATGTCATATTTCCCTTGTTGGCTGATGGGAATGGTCTGCAGTAGTTCCAAGGCAGATCCACGAAGCGCTACCACTAGTGATGTAGCCATTTCTTCATTATTCCAACCGTTGACAACAGCAGCGGCTTCAAATTGTCTTTTGTACATTGTCCAGGATGTTTGACCGTCGTACGTTGGAGGTTTGATGTTTTGTCCTGAGGCGAATGCCCTCTCGGTGGGTGCTTGGTGTTTTAGTCTGGAAACTTCTGCTTGTAGATTCTTCATTTCTTTCTGTACGTCTCCTACTTCTTTTTGTACAGTTACAACTTCTTTTTGTATATTGTTTACTTCTTTTTCAAATTTCTCATTTTGCCCGTCCAATATTTTCTGTAATTTTCCTTGCTCGCCTACAATTACATCCAGCATCCATTTCTGCAGCTGTTCCTGTTCTGCTTGCCTTCTACCTTCAGCCTCTTCCCGTTCCGCTTGCCTTTTATCTTCTTGATCTTGTAAAATTTTCTGAAGCCGGTCCTGCTCTGCTTGCCTTCTACGTTCATCCTGTTCCCGTTCCGCTTGTCTTTTATCTTCTTGATCTTTTAAAATTTTCTGAAGCCGGTCCTGTTCTATTTGCTTTTTACGTTCATCCTCTTCCCGATCCGCTCGCCTCTCAGCATTTAAATTATCCATAAAATCGGCCAACATTTTATTTATTTGTTCCATTTCTGCCGCTTGTTGCCTCGTATTGACCATAGAATTTTATAAAATTTTCACAGAATCCACCAACCAAACGGTCTCGTTGACTTACTTGTACCCTTTTCTTTCCTCGAAAAATACTTCACAAGTCCGGTCCTTTCACAATCCAACTTCTGACACCAAATGTTACGTTTTTCCCGTGGGTTCTTAACAGAATTACAACTTTGCTATTTTCAACTAATACTCTCTTTATTCACTACCACTGTATACAATTTAACACTCTATACTACTCTTATAACTTTACCACTAATATCTATTCAACGCTCAATGATTAGCTGAACTGAACTGACTAACATTCGCCTTAGGTCTGCTTATATATAATCTCAAATCTATCACGAATATTCGGGAAGTATTCCGAGGCCACTCTATATGATCTCGACGAGGCCATCGAGATAATTCCAGTCCAGCGATCCTGAAACTTCGCGACCGGCCGGGCGATGAGTCATACAGACAAAGAAGCGAGGGGCACGGCGCGGCGGCGGCGGCTAGTTCTATAGGGTAGCACAAAAACGTTCGGATGGTTGTTAGTCGTGACACACGTTTTTAAACCTGAATTCAAATTAGTTTTGAATTGATTGTTTGTTTTGTCTTTGACACTTAACGATGCCAAAACACTTTTTATAATTTTATTAACTGACGAACTATATAACAAAAATAAATAAGCCATCTCATTTAAAATGTCTGAAATTAAAAAAAAATACTGAATCCCTTAATACAATACATATTATGTCAAAGCCCAAAACAAAAGGAGGCACTAGATTTTATCAAGAAATTGATGTCCATAACGTTAACCCCGCCTTTTTGGATTTTTCGAAATTTTTTTATTGTGCTGCGTGGTGCCCTAATTAATTTTCAAAAATATTGCAAAACGTCGGAGATATAGTAAACCCGTTTTTTTCAAATATTGTTGTGTTCTGTTTGGGCGGTGAGGCCGCTTTTCTTCTTTTTTTCTTTGTTTATTTGCAAAAAAGCTTATAATATTTAAAAAATATACAGGGTGCTACAAATTCGTTTCTTTGTATGGGTATCACGAAAGCCGTAAGAGATACGAGGTCGGTTAAATTGGGGCAAAGTTGCGCAATTTTAGGGTGATTGACATGCCGGCCGTCGAGAAATTTAGAAAATTCCGTCTACTTCCGGAGATATTCGTAAATCCGTAAAAAAAACGAAAATCATCTATTTTATTTTTTGCTGCCTTTGTTTGAAGAGATAAAGTAAAATAAATGTCACATTATTGGTGCCACTTTGTCTCTTCTAGAAGCTGGCGGTATCAAATTTTAAATACGGCGACGTTCCGCTTTTGCCATTAATAATGTGACATTTATTTTATCTCTTCAAAGGCAGGAAAAAATAAAAATAAAATAGATGATATTCAGTTTTTTTACGGATATCTCCGGAAGTAGACGGAATTTTCTAAATTTCTCGATGGCATGTCAATCACCCGCAATTTAATTGCGCAACATTGCCCCAATTTAACCGACCTCGTATCTCTTGCGGCTTTCGAGATACCCATACAAAGAAACGAATTTGTAGCACCCTGTATATATCCGAATTCATTAAAAACTATGGCAATGCATAGATAGCATCATAGAGAGTCATCTGTGCCCAGAGTTGTTGTTTCTGTCATTTGTCACAAGAGGCAAGACAAAACGTCAATTTTTCAGAAGACACACTCTTACCGATATTATTAAATTTACGAATGGAATACACTATTCGCTTGTATGTATGTATTCGTCAAATATTTCACTTTATGCATGCAAGTGATGTGAATTATTTTATTCAACAGATTTTTTTTATATTAATTTGGGTTAGTTTAGATTAGTTTCTGTTCGCTTTGCTTCCAGAGCGAGCGGAGGGCATGTTTGGATTAGATCCGGTTGGCTAAAAGCAGAGTTAAAGGACGCCCGGGGAAATATAGTATTTCGTACAAACGGCGGAACACATTAAATATACCGCTTTTTAAATTTTCCGATCGAACAATCCTGTAATCAGTCGATTTCCCTTAGATTCTGTAAGTCAACACCTTGTGTTAATAAGAAAGCAACGTTCGGCGACCTTGCACTGCAACAAGACCTGCGTCCGCTGCTAAAATGTCATTATTTTCACGTTTCACCTATTCGCGTCTAACTATACCAATTTTGAGCCTTCACGCATGCGTACCTGCTACTTCATATAATTTTCAGTTGCTTTTTCTTGGTTTTTCTCGATTTTGGGCACTGCCAAATGAGCAAGTTCGAAGGTCGCAAATTTGGTGTAGGTATACGTGAGTTTTACTCGCCCTAGCAAACACGGTTATAAATGATAATGACAGTTGGGTGGGCGGGACTTAGAAGGTTTGTTTACTATTTAAAATGTCTTAATATTTTACTTCACGCTTGGCTCCGCTCCGGAGGCGCAGCCAAGCAAAACTAACCCAGTGGCAAGGTTTTTTTTGTTATGTTTGTTTCTTTTTATAAATTTGGGTTAGTTTCGCTTAGTTTTGATTGGTTGCACCCCGGAGCGAGGGGAAGGCCATGCGTGAAGTGAAATATTAGACATTCTAAAATAGTAAACAAACGCTCAATGCCGGTTGCATAATACTACACACTGCACGTGAAGCTTGTCATGATTCATAATTTCAACATTGATTTCAATGAATGGGTGTGTCGGTATAGTCTTCTGTTCGCTAGAGGTGAGTCTGAGTGTTTCACCTCACCTGGGAAAATAGTGTGTAACTTACACTTAACCTTAAACAGCCACAGTCGCAAAATATAAATCAAGGGAGGGCAACGTTGCCAATTCTCAGTTCCCGTTACTTTTAATTTAAAAGAGTATTATTAATTTCACGCATGGACCTCCTCTCGTTTGGCTCACTCCGGGGCGCAACCAAACACAACTAACCCAAATTAACCCAAATTATAAAAATGAAACAAACACAACCTTAAAAAAAAATAAAGAAAACATGCCTTGCCACCGACGGAAATCGAACCTGGGCCGCCGTATCACAAGCACAGGATCTGACCACTGCACTACCATACGAGAGTAATTCCGAGGGTAATTCTATATGTTTGGCCAACGTTGCCAAGAATTAGCAACGTTGCGCTCCCTCCCAGCTCACAGCTCATTTATATTTTGTGACCGCAGCGGTTACGATCTAATTGTAAGTTAATAGTGGTTCTACGCGAATTTAACCTCAAAACTCGAACTTTGGAGATTTGTTTCCGGGTCATTACACAAATTAATGTAAATTTCAGCTCTCAGAAAGCATTTTAAATTTCGCGAACTATGTTTTGCGACAAATACGCAGCTATGATGCTTTCAGATTATTATGCTGACTGACTGTTCCAGATCTTATCAACTATTTGCAGGCCTAACTTTAGAGTTTTCAAAAAGCAGTTGAGAGATATAAAATAATTTTATATGTTTAGTAACGTGCCAACGCCAGATGTCTCGCTAACTGACTCTAGAGTTTACTTACAGTGGTAATCTATGACCAAAGCGTAATCCAAACTAAAAATATTAGTCTTTGTAAAACACTCACTTTTTGGACGCGAGCTCTCGGACTATCCGATGTAATCGAAAGTATGAATTTGTCGCATTTCCAACCGCAAGTATATTTATATAATGGTCACAATATGTAATACTCATGGGCGCCGGCAGGGGGGGGGGGGGGGGCTTGCTCCCCTGGAATATCAAAATAACGCTTAGTATTGTTACGGCTAACCTAACAACCATCCGAACGTTTTTGTGCTACCCTATACAACTAGCCGCCGTGCCCCTCGCTTCTTTGTCTGTATGAGTCATCACCCGGCCGGCTGCGAACAGGATCGCTGGAATTATCTCGATGGCCTCGTCGAGATCGTATAGAGTGGCTCGGAATACTTCCCGAATATTCGTGATAGATTTAAGATTATATATAAGCAGACCTAAGGCGAATGTTAGGGAGTCGGAGAGTTCAGTTCAGTTCAGTTAATCATTGAGTGTTGAATAGATATTAGTGGTAAAGTTAAGAGTAGTATAGAGTGTTAAATTGTATACAGTGGTAGTGAATAAAGAGAGTATTAGTTGAAAATAGCAAAGTTGTAATTCTGTTAAGAACCCACGGGAAAAACGTAACAGTATAAATTTCAAAATCAGTGAAACATGCCTGAAAATTACATCGACTATTTTCTTACAATAGGTACCACAACAACAATGATTGAAAGATCTTTATTATTATTATTATTATTATTATTATCTTACAGTGCTCTTCGAACCTTCGACGTGTAAAAACCTGGTTGAGATCAACCATGTCTGAGGAAAGATTCCCTACCACAGTTTATACCGTCACCGAATCAGTTATAAAACTCTGAGCCGGCACCTTTGATGTTAGTCAACCCAAATTCTATTTTTTCATGGATTCTCATATTTCAAGCATGCGCATTATTAATTGGAAACGTCAGAATTATACCGCCAGCTGGGCCGTAGACAGAGTCGAACTAGGATCTAATCATAGGCATATAACTAAGTCTATGGATTTAAACACAATTCGCGAAAGCAGTCCACAAAAAGCACTACAAACAAAGCCTACTCTCGAACAAACAAGATGGTAGTTTTCGCTTTTCTGTTCCTTTTCAATCAACATACTTTTCCTGTCGCCGCGCAGAAAATCAATAATCGAGATCTCATCTGAATACAAGCACAATACAAGCCTGTTGCGTGCCTCGTTTTACGGTTAACTCTCGCCAACCCTATCTCTATCTCCTTACAGGCGGTATCTTATTGAAAAGAGACATACATATATGCCGAACTGATGTTTTATTTATAAAGGCAGCGTTCACTCATTGAGCGCAGGCACAAAATAAGAACTCCCAGCTCCCCTATTGGTTGAAGCGCTTGGCTTCAAAACACGTGGAGAGTTGTTTAACTTAACTGATTCGGGTACGGTATAAACTGTATCTCTGCTCTCTGGTATTTATATTCTTAGCGTTCACAGAGAATTCTGAATTTGTGAATAATAATAGATAGACAGATTTATTGAAATAGCAATAAATCGGTTTTCACAAAAGAGAAGAAATCTGCTATTACTTTTCTGCGATTAGGAAAATATAGGAATGTACATCCACAGTACACTCAAAGTTACGCTACAGTTAAGTTTAAGTTAAAGCCTAGCAAACCGAAACCGTATATGTGTATTTTGACAAAAATATTCAAGTTTCAATCTATCTTTACTTTGCCCCAGGGGGGAACGCTGGGGGGGGGGGGGGGGGCCCAGGAAGTTTTACCCCCCCCCCCCCCCCAGCCTCTCAAAAGTTTCTGCAATATTTGTGTGCAAATAATACAATTTAATTGTAATTAAATTAAACCTATCCTAAGAAAAAACAAAGAGTTTTAACGATTGCAGATTTGATTGTTATATTATACCATCAAGAGCGAGGTCCAGTTCCAGTTTACTTTTGTTGCCTATTGCCCAGCTCTATTTTTTTTTTACGTTTAATTGACTTGGGAAATTTGTCAATAATGCTTGGTAAAATCCGCTTCATCCGCTCGTAGAAGGCGTGTTTTTTTAACGATTTTAACGACTTTTGGATAACAATTGAGCGTGGCACCCCCAAAATTCAGCCTTCGGTATCGGCTGCGTCGAGCTTTTCCCTCATCCACCCCCCCCCCCCCCTCCCCCCTGCACTTTCACCTGCCGGCGCCCATGGTAATACTTTGTAACGATGTTACTTAATTTTTCTTATATTACAGAGCGTAAGCCTAATTAATTGTTGTTAAACCGTATCTTTGGTATTTGGTGTCATAGAAACACCATTCGTTTTGGTAAATTATCGTAAAAATAATATATACATTACTATCTTACTGAAAGCCGCGCGAAAATACAGGAAAACACTTTCCGCAATTTACCCAAGGTTTTCCTAGTATCAGTAGTACGCACCGTACCGGCGGCGGCGAGCCCCACTTCGCAAGTTCTGAGGACCGCGCAGGCCTCATCCTATAAAACCAGATGTACCGCACTAGAACGGCAGTCCGTCCGGAGTCGAGTCAGTCGGCAGTCGAGAGGCAGTATAGCACCGAGCAAGCAGCATACCCCACCAGTAGGAGACCGACCGACCGAGCAGGTAAATATCCGTCGTACCGTATTCCTGGTCCATGATCCTTTCCTATTGGCAAGTGGAGTAATCCCGGCCATCCTGCCTTGGCAAGCGGAGTAATCCCGGCCTACCGTAGTATTCTCGGCTCCCCTATTGGCAAGCGGAGTAATCCCGGCCATCCTGCCTTGGCAAGTGGAGTAATCCCGGCCATCCCTATTGGTAAGTGGAGTAATCCCGGCCATCCCTGCTTGGCAATCCCGGTTGGCAAGCGGAGTAATCCCGGCCATCCTCCCGTAGTAATCCCGGCTCCCCTATTGGCAAGCGGAGTAATCCCGGCCATCCTCGCTTGGCAAGTGGAGTAATCCCGGCTAAGTATCCTTCCAAACTAAGTCCATCCAGGAACCGTTCTGCTGAACCGACCGTGTCATAGAGCTGGAGCTATTGAGAACCGTATACCGTATTTATCGTAGGGCTTCCGTACCGTATCTACTGCCACACGTACCGTAGGGCTCCCGGACCGCTACAGTTCACCGTATCTAGTACCGCACTTACCGTAGGGCTTCCGTATCGCTACCGTTTACCGTATTTACTGCCATAATAGAGGCTTGAAGTTAGTACAACACGTAAACCTTAACATAGACATAAACGCAAGAATTTATACGTTTACGGAACCCTTCAGAGCTTTGTAAATTGCTGTTGAAGTAGCGGTCGTAGCGGACCGTGGTGGCAAGTAACGTGAAAACGTCAAAGTCGTCAACTGCCAATAGATTGTAAAATCCTAGCCTGGCAATCCACATTCCACAATAAGCTTTTATCTTTTTTCGTGTTTGGTGACTTATATTTTTATTTTTTGTTGAAATATAATTAAGAAGGTACGCATTTGGCTTTATTTTTTTATATTTATATTTACACTTAATACACTAAATTTAAAACAGTCTTAGTAGTACATAAATGAACATATAAATGACTTACTTTCCTTCGTTCAGTTTAGATTTTATTAGGTATTTTTTTACCAAGCTTTGAACGCGTTCCCTAAGGGTTCGGATGCTAAGGGATTTTCCAGTAATTTGAATCATATTTAGTTGTATGGTTGGGGTCTTCGTAAAGATTTTGTCCATAAACCTCTCTTAGCAAATGAAGGTCATAATTTTCGCTGAACCGAAACCGAGTGATAAAATGGTTTCCAGTACTCATATTGCGTAGCCAAAATATGCCGAATTTCGAATTCTCCAAAAACAAATTTAGAATAATCAGACAAACCACGTGTCTATTTGTAAAATAATTACAAATAAAATAAATGTGTAACCAATAACCACAAAAACCATGAGCTTGACGTTTGACGTAGCCGACTTTTCGAGATTCTGTCACAAAAAGCAACAATTTCATCACGTTTCACGTTGCCGTGGGTAAACGCAAGCCCACGTAGTCCGTAGAACGGTAACGTGGATAATTTTCCAATGCGCATGAGCACATGTCAATCTACACGTTTAGGTTTACGTCGTTGGCATAACTTCACGTAGGGCTTCCGTATCGCTACCGTTTACCGTATTTACTGCCATATTTACCGTAGGGCTTCCGTACCGCTACCGTTTACCGTGTTTACTGCCATATTTACCGTAGGGCTTCCGTACCGCTACCGTTTACCGTGTGTACTGCCATATTTACAGTAGGGCTTCCGTACCGCTACCGTTTAACGTAATTGCTAACATACTTACCGTGGGGCTTCCGCACCGCTACAGTCTACCGCGCGATTAGAGTTTTCGATTCTTTTACTACCGTTTTGAGTTTTCTTACGTATTACCGGGTTGGGTCGCTTAGAATAAGTTGTCTGATACTTTTAGCTATAAGAAAGTTAGGTTTATACTTACTGTCGGATAAACACGACCATTATTTTGTTTACACGGAGTGTTTCATTTACCAGGGACCGATTCCGATTATTTAAAAACCGAACCTTGGACAACCGTTTCTCCACTGTCTAAAGGCTACCCGATAGGCGAACAGCGATCCCCTTTGTCGCTGTAAATATCAAAGGGGTGGCGCCCGAGAAAACCGAAATACAGGAGGTCGCAAAAAGTAAGTAAAGGGCGCCGTTACAACTTCAAGTAAAAATTTTACAATTTAAAAGATGTGATCATAAATTTTATGCAAAGTTCCGAATATCATCAGTGAAATTGACATTGGGATCATTGATTATTATTTATTGAAAGAATACTGCAATTACTTAATTACGAGCTTAATTATGTATAAGCATTTTCCAGCTGTATTTTATTAGTACCAATATTTTCGAATTGTTTTATTAGTAAAGTGCAATCAAGGTTTTAATCGTTTTGTTAAATCCATCAGGGTTTTCAATGTGTTAATGTCAGAATGACGAGAATAGATTAGTGACATTGCACTGTTCCTATTATATCTACCTCTTTGACTTAAAAATTGCTCTGTAAAACATATACCTGGGTATTCATTGAATATCATTTGCTCTAATAATAAGCTTAAACTAAAAATCGTTTTCTATGTTCGTGACCCTTGCAGAACAAGGTGCAACCGACCCTTCTATGATCTTGTACCCTACCTAAATTCACCCCCTCATAACATCACAATATTTTCAAAGAAATTAGATTGCCATCGTATTGTCCGCACCTGTTATAGCCGCTAAACCACACACTAGTACAGGCAAATTAACAGAAAGAAAGGTAAAAAGTCGAAAAGGAAACAGTGTGTTAATTAAATAATAGTACTTATATTAACGAGCGTATTAACTACCCTAACCCCTAACTGCTCTGAGAAATGCCTAATGAACCAAATCGAGAAACAAACAAATATCATAAAAACGATGGTTTCAAAAATGCATGGAACACATTTATAGGTAAGTAGGTACCTGACAGGGAACGACTCCATTTTGGTTTGAGTACTGTCCAACACCACACCAGATATCATTTTGTGCAAAGCTCGAAGTACAATAGTTAAGCTTTTGTCTGTGCTTTTGCCTGTTTTTTTTTTCGTCTGCCATAGTATTTTGACCTCATTATTGCAATCTGACTGTACTAACGGGCTGACCTCGCCTCGACATTATATTATACCTTGCACTAATAAAAATGGTTATTAAAAGGTCATGCCATGACACTAGCAGAGATGGCTCGAGAAATAATTCATATATTATTTGTTTTATTGTTTTAATAGTTAGCTATTTAAGCATACCCTAAGTTTTCTGCAATTGGAAATAGACTTATTCCCAAGGTTATTCCGAATTATTCTCAAGAGGTTCTGTTGGAAGACAAATGTAACTTGGGCTACCAAAAGGTACTCGGGGTTTAAGTATGACTGATGATTTCTTGGCTAATTTTGAAACAATAATCAAACCGAGATCGGGACTATATTTTTTTGAGAATTGGAAAAAAAATTATTAAGTCATTTAGATAAATTCGAGGAAAAATATATGCAAGGGCATATACCTAACTAAAATATAATGTAAGGATTGCGGACTTGCGGAGGCCAGGGCCATATACATACCTCCTTGCATCTATATAAACATTAGGTAATCACAAATCTATCTGTAAGTCCCAAGACAGGTTCTGATGAATTGTCTGTTCAAATTTTTAAGGAATGTAAATTTATATTAAGTATCCCAAATTTTAGCTAAATTGTTTAGTTCGTCCTCATTTTTTAAAAATGGCGATAAATATTTAGTTAATAATTATATGAGATTTGTGATGAAGTGTTGAAAGAGTCAGCCTAATGAAAGATCATGGGTGTCTATATTAACCCTGGAGCAGCACACTTATTTTTTATTCCAAGAACTACACAGCGGGAAACTTGAGACCACAAAATTATAACACTTAATTTTTTTTAATTTATATGATTTTTTTTTTATTAAAATGGTATTTAAAAACATGAAACTTCGTATTTTTAATGAAAAACAATTCATTACATTTATATGGATTTGTTAATACAACAAAGTACCCTATACAAAAATATCCTTGAAAATATCAATCATAATTTAACACATAAATTTAATCACGAATATAATAATTGTTAATACAAATTAAAAATTCAAAACAAAGAGTTAATATTAAACATAAGATTAACTCAAAATTTTTAACAACTTTTGACAAATTTATTTGCCTGTCTGTTACTAAACGAAATACCATACAGAATAAAATACCGTAAACTGCACATTGGGGTCGAGTGTACCTACTGGACAATATAATTGTCAATATTCAGAGAATGTAACTAGCACAAATATCGCCTACAGGTTTACACTCTAGCTCAGCTGGCTGTAAAGTAAATTTACATATCACAGCTCCCTGTAATATTTGGTACACTAAGGAAAATCAATATCTGGGTCTCTCAGACCTCACTGTGAAGTTCCAGGGTTAATAGTGAGTTGCAATTTGAGTATCATATAAATTACATAAGGAATAAAAATGTTAGGTTTTGTGAATATAGGACACTATGGCCCACTTTCTTCAAATATTAGCAAATTAGGTACTGCAGTTACATAATGTATGGATTAAAGTATGCTAGTCCAATCTGGTTTCCACATAATATCTATATAGTGTCTCTAGAGATGGTACAAATACGATTTTTATGAATTATTACTGATTATGGATACCTACCAGTATGAAAAATTAAATTTACCACTTTTGGAAATTATGACTTAATTTGATATACTTACGGTACAATTGACAGCCATGAATTACTGAATAGTATATTAATATTAGAGTATGACAAAGATTAACCCATTAAAATGAATACTTAAATGTGTTGATCCTTTACTACCAGTTTTAACAAAATTAATAAACTTATCCTTTGAACATGGTGTCTTCCCGGAGCCTTTAAAAAAATCATTAATTATACCAATTTATAAAAAGGGTGATAAAAATCAAATTGAAAATTATAGACTTATAGCACTACTGTGTCTTTTCTAAAATATTTTAAAAGGCATTTAAGAACCGTTTGGTTCAATTCCTAAATAAACATAAAATATTATCTAATCGACAATTTGGTTTTCGAGAAGGATTTACAATTGACGCTATTCTGGCTTTTAACCTAAAAATACTAGAAAATGTTGACTCTAACCTTAAATCTATTAGCATTTACTACGATTTTAAAAAGACACTTGACACCATAAATCATAAAGTCCTGCTTAGGGAATTATATAGGTAGGTATGGAGTAAGGGGGCCAGCTTTTGCATGGATTAAGTCATACTTGGATAATAGATTACAAGCTGTATGTGTCAGGAGTCAGCCAGATGTAATATCAGATTGGTTAAATATGTCCTTTGGTGTCCCTCAAGGCTTGCTACATGTTGCTCTTTGCAGATGATGCCTCTGCTATTGTCAGTGGAAATCGAGGTGGAAATTGATTTTGAGCAACTGCACTAGATTGCTAATAAGTGTGTAAATAAAATTTCCAAATGGTGTGAAATGAATGGGATGTTCCTTAACACTAAAAAAACTGCCTTTATGCAATTCTGTGGTTGTGGGCTGGTCTTGAGACTGACCAACTCTAAATCTACGAATATTGATTTATTTAGTGCTAGTCTTTCTAAGTTTGAACCTCGGTTTGAACTGTTGATTCTTGGCCTTTGATTTGATGAAACTGGATGCACAAAGAATGAAAGGTTTGTTAATTTTAATTTTTATCTTCGATTTTATTAATTTCAAGTTTTGCTGATTGTTTAAAATGCATGCATTGTGAATGAAATAACAAGTCCCTCAATAAATTTTTAATTTATTTATTTACAAAGTGGCCTCCCAAATGTGCTGTAATTATCTGATATAGCACCTGATAATTTTTTTTTCATATTAGCCAATATTGTACTTATGAATAGCAGGGTATACTTAATTTTATTTGTCTATAGGTCGTAAATTCTAAGGTTTGGAGCTAGGTACTTATTAATAAACCTTATATTAGTGTTTGTGTTGAGGTCAGTGTTTTTCTCATAGGTAGCTTTTCAAATTAAGATTTAATGGATTCAATCAATTCTTGTAAAGGAAACTGTCAAAAAGTTAGTGTGTAAGATCATCCGATCAGCTACAATGGCAAAACTTATACACTTACTCCTTTATATTAATATAACTGCAAGCAAAATTAGATAGCTTCCAAATAATTACAGAATAGCTTCATCTAAGTTCTCATTTGAGCCTTTCAATTTATAGGTTTATTTAACATTAAAAAGTAAAAAACAGATACCTAT
>JAEQML010065289.1:0-21154 GCA_016904865.1 Pissodes strobi | reverse complement strand
TGCCAAACTTGTTAGACATGCTATCAACAATTTTATCATAATTATCGCTAATTGACGGAAAGCTTTCTACCAGCTGTCGTGCCCTACTTCCAGGAACTGTAGCCTGTACTAAATACTCGATTTTATCATGGTTATCAATATTAGGGTCATTATGGATTCTCTGGAACTGGCCCCAGAAAGACAACCACCTCTGAATACTACCATCATACGGTTTCAATTCAATGCGAGGTAATTTAAACTTTCGCTTACCTTGGCTTTCCGCGGCCTCCACACGCAAACTGCTCACCTAACTGCGGGCGCTCCGCTCAACTGAATCGGCTCCTTCAGAGTCGGCGTCCTCGTAAAGCTTCTCGTACCGCAGTCTCAGTTCAATAAACCGCTTATTATAAGTGTCACAGCTGTCCACCTCGATAGAAAGTTCATCCTCCGTCGCGCTTTCCAACAACTCTTCGAAAATAGCACTGTCCCGAACCTTTAAGCTATCATATTTCGGTTTCAAAGTCTCCCAACAAACTCGAATAGTCACATCATTCTCGTTAGAACGGTCGAGATGTAATAAACCAGCAAGTTCCTCTGCCGTCTTCGTAAATGAAGCACGATATACTTTTCGGGCCTTCTTCTATGCCTCTAGATTCTCAGCCATTGCAAACTATACAAAAGTTCCTGGCACCAGGAACGTCTCAAAACGTCGATTTGCTGCTGTAAAACCGTCCTGTCACGGTCGCCACAATGTGAGAGTCAGATAAAACTATCCGTCTTAAATGCTTTACTCACTAATAAACGGTTTACAGCGCAAAATGTGAACTACGAATTCCAGAACGTAATTTATTAATTACTTGAGACAAACAGGCATAACGAACATTGAACAACTTTACATTATTGTAGTGTCTATAAAAGTCCCGTTTAAAGCGTAAACAACCTCTCGAATATTAACTCGGAAATGGCCCAGTTTTTAATCTGTCGAATACTTAAAAACTTAAAAAAAACTATTATTTTTGACACATTTTTTGACAATCTTAAAAAAGAATAGGTAAAACTGAGGCCACCAACGCATGGCGAGGTGTTGTCGCATTTTACGTTGCACGCACTTTTTGCAGTTTTTTAGGGAAAATATTTAATGTCTCGGACATTTAATGTCCAACAAAAATTTGATACAACAATATCTTTTTTCTTCATATTCTCTAAAGGTGCGTCCAGACCTGTGACAAGACCACGTATCGTGACACCGCCGCGAACCTCGTCGCGTATAGTCTGGACGGTACTTCGTAACCGCAACGCGTGACATCGCCGCGTTTACCGCGTGTCATCACTGCGTTCCATGTCCTGTCGGTCTTTTGGCGTCGCATCAAAGGGATGCTACGTCGCTTGGTTCGACAAGTCTGGACGGGACCGCGTATCATCAGAACGTCTTGCATATTTACTTGAATTTTAACCAGTGTAGCGGCTATTTTTGTTTCGAATTAGTATTTGCTTTTTTAATATCAAGATGGAATGTGGACAGGAGATAACGTTAACATTTATAGAATTACGCAATAAATGATCTATAACTATGTACGCTGCTGCTGCAACGTCCATGATGACCGACTGTTTTTTTATTTAAATGAGCGGAACGCAGTGAACGGGACTATGATACGCGACGATGACACGCGGGGATGACAGGCGACGATGATACGCATTGAATTTCGCCTCGACGTGAAAATGTTCGCGACGCTGTCACGTCACGGGGTTTTGTCACAAGTCTGGACGCACCTTAAAGGTGTGTCCAGATCTGTGACAAGACCACGTATCGTGACGCCGCCGCGAACCTCGTCGCGTATAGTCTGGACGGTACTCCGTAAACGCAACGCGTGACATCGCCGCGTTTACCTCGTGTCATCACTGCGTTCCATGTCCTGTCGGTCTTTTGGCGTCGCATCAAAGGGATGCTACGCCGCTTGGTTCGACAAGTCTGGACGGGACCGCGTATCATCAGAACGTTTTGCATATTTACTTGAATTTTAACCAGTGTAGCGGCTATTATGTTTCGCATTAGTATTTGCTTTTTTAATATCGAGGTGGACTGTGGACAGGAGACAACGTTAACATTTATAGAATTTCGCAATAAATGATCTATAACTATGTACGCTGCCGTTGCAACGTCCATGATGACCGATTGTTTTTTTATTTAAATGATCGGGACGCTGTGAACGGGACTATGATACGCGACGATGACACGCGGGGATGACAGGCGACGATGACACGCATCGAAGTTCGCCTCGTCGTGAAAATGTTCGCGACGCTGTTACGTCACGGGGTTTTGTCACAAGTCTGGACGCACCTTAAGCAAATGAAGCAAGTTTTTTCCAGACCGGTTTAACTTCCGTTTTTGTGGTCTAATATTAGTAGGACAATTTCCTTGATTCATTTCTGGTTTGTGTTGAATATTGTAAGTGTAATTACTGATAAATTCGAAGTTACCATTAGTCAATTAGAAGTGGAAGTAAAATAGCGCAATGCAATGGGAAATAAGACAACTAAATTAATATCAATTTTTATATTTATGTAGTAACTTTATATTAGCTAATGCACAATGCTATGGATTAATATTTTTGTGAAAATAACACTCTGGTATACTTTTAAATTTGCTTAGTTTGGGTTTACAACTAACAGCAATATTATTAATAACTTTTTCGTCTAAAAACATCTTAAAAAAATTGACTTTTTCGTTACTCTTTACCTATACTTTACGTATCACTTTTTGTAAAATATCTTCAATTTCATTCAAGTCTATATCAGAGAATTAAATCAGACCTATTATATATAAAAGCTCTCCGAAAATGTATAAATTTACTAATCCAAAAACCGAACACAAACGTATTCTGTATCTCAAATAAGATATATTCCAATCAATAACTGTATTCTTTAATTTAGGAATTAGTAAAGAATGAAGGTTTACAAATAATTTAATTATTTCAGCCGATAGGAAAGCTGTGGTATCAAAAGGAAGTATAAGATGTTGTGGTAGTTCCTTGTTTCTCAAAAATAAATTTGGAATTGGTTATCATCTCACGTTGGTTCTTGAGGGTAAGTTATGCTATGTTATCATTATCATTCCGAAATTACTTGACACCTAAATATGTGAAGACTTATACTATATTTATGCTTTAGGTAATGCTAAGGAACAAGCTATAACAAGATTAGTCACCACAAACGTTACGAAAGCCGAAAAGGCTAGAAGACATGGACGTGAACTTAGCTTCATTTTGCCACATAATGCCGTGGACCACTTTGCATCTCTCTTTACAGCTATTGAACAAGAAATTAACAATAAAAATAGTAAATTAGGTAAGCCCTAGATGTCTTAATACCATTGAGTGTTCTGGCTTTTTCAATATAAAATTCCATAAGAAAATTTAAGATCCAACCTGCATACTTTGAAATTTCCTATTTGTATGGGTAATTTAAGCCAGAACCATCATTGCTTATCTACTAACATAATTAATACAAAAATGAAAGAAACCCAATTTTAGGCATATCAAGTTATGGCGTCTCCATGACCACTCTAGAAGAAGTATTCTTGCATCTAGAAAAGGGAGAGGATGAACCTGACGAGGCTGTGGACAATCTATCCAAGAAAATTGTTAGAAATAGAGCTCTTAGTAGAAGCCTAAGCCTACAAAGTAAAAGCACAAGTTATCAAAGTTTAGAGAATGATGGAAATAATTTGATTAGTAATGGACAGGATATTAAAGGTAAATTAGTAGGAATTATAGCTCCATCAAAACACTAAATTGGTTCATAAATAATTTTAGGTGGCGGTGATACGACAGAAATCGGTGGTCTAGAAGCCATATCGGAAACCAAATCGCCCATATCGGGAATAGGCCTCGAGAAAATCGAATGTGAGCCGAACGCTTGCCAAACGATACTCGCTCTCATGAAGCTGAGGGCTCTGAGAATGTTCCGCGATATACAGAAACTCTATTTTATGATTTTGTTGCCATTGGTCTGCGCAGCTCTAAGCCTGTATTTTAATAATTATTTTCAAAATACCAATACCACGAGTAGCCCGTTAGAGCTCAACGGTTCCACTTATGGGGATATGAGTTCTATCGCTATACACAATGGATCAGAAAATGACTTGACAGATTTTATTGGTAATTATTAATATTGCTGGCTGGAGAACGAGTTTATTAATTATTAATCAATTTCTAGATCAACTCATTAACTTTGGTGTTCGACAAGCTGACTCATATAACGGAAACTTCTCTTCTCTCTTGGATTTTGCCCCTCATCTGGCTGCATTCGATGTACATAAGTTTCAAGATGGGGATTACAGCTTCACTATTCTATACAACGATACTTTTCAACACAGCTTGCCCGTTACTTTAAATCTATTAAGTAATGCGGTCTACAGGTAAGTACAGAAACGAACTACAGAGATATTATGCAAAAACCTTAATTTTATTGCTCTTTTTTATGCAAGGATTCATGTTAGATATTGCAACACGTTTTTCCTATTAAAGTTAGCAAGCAAGTGAAGATTTTAATTAAAAATAAGCCTAACACCGTAGAGTTGGGTTTGCAATGCCCGGCTTCGGGAGTGGAGTCGTAGAGTGCTCCCAGTTCTTACCAACTAAACTGGAAAAGCTCCGCTGGTGTTGTACGGGGTTGTTAGGCACGCTGATTAAACAAAGAAACTCAATCTTAACTTAACAAGAAAACACAATCTAAATTTACTAGCTCCTAGGGTTTTTTTTAAACAGCAACAATCCTACAGTAAAATTTTTGAATTTAAAGGCAAAGGAATGTCAATTGTCTATTGGGATCTTGTAAACGGTAAGAGATACAGCAAAGTTTGAATTGGGGCAAAGTTGCGCAATTTAAAGGTCATTAATAAGCCATTGAGAAATTTAGAAAATTCCGGCTACTTCTGAAGATATCCGTAATAAACCGTGTAACAATTTAAGTTCCTGATGTTTTTTGGAAATATTCTAAGTTGCCGGATAGGTCGCGAGTTTATTTTATTGGTTAGTAAGGATTTTTTCTTGGGCGCCAGAAATTCCTCAATTCTCAAAGAACTGTCAAGTATCACCAATAAAAGCTTAAAAGCTAACAAAAATCACTTGACAGACGTTGAGAACTGCAGAATTTCGTTCTTGCCGGAAATAAAAAATGTTCTTAAAAACAAATTTACAATAATTTTATTTCAACAAACACTATTAAAATAAACAATCCAAATTACAAGTTTGTTGAACAGAGTTCCTCTAGAGTTGAAGAATTAAATTGATGATAGAAAAAAAAAACAATTAAAATATTAATTTTTTTGAAATTAGTCAAAACCAAAAAAAATTCTGATCCAGCAGTGATTTTTACGTTTTTTTTTTATGGCAGTGGCACACACACTAAAGGTAGATCCTATGGCGCTCGACGAGCGGTGTGTGTGCGAAGATGTTGATTGACACGGTTCTTGAATATTTGTAGGTTGTAATTTGTGGGAAACAGATGTCCTGGAAGTGAGTTCCACAGTGATGCAGTGCGCCAGACAAAGGAGTTCTGGTAAAGCGATGTTCTAGGTGTTTCTAGTTGTACGACGAACTGGTGCGCTCCTGCCGTCTGTCGGGACTGCCTGACAGGAGTTGCCAGGGGCGGGATTATGTGGGCCAAATCCTGGGAACATCTGCCGTGAAAGTATCTGTAAAACAGAGACATCTCGGCCACATGTCTGCGATGTTCCAGACTATCCAGATTCCGGGTCAACTCCGGATCGCCGACGAGACGCACAGCCCTCTTCTGAATGGAATCCAGCAGCTTTAGGGTATGCTTTGGTGCGGCACCCCAGATATGTGAGCAATATTCTAAGCACGGTCTTATTTGCGCTTTGTACAGCAAGAGCAACGGCTGCGGTGTATAGAGTTTTTTGTTGCGAAATAGCGCACCAAGCTTCTGGGAGGCTGATTTTGCGATGTTAGCAACATGGTCATGCCATGACATATTGCTGTTGACCGAGACACCCAGCAGCCCGATTGACGAGGATGAAGGAATGGTCGATCCTGCCATAATGATGTCAGGGCCCGCTGTATTGGCCCTCTTAGTAAACGTTGCTGCTTGGGTCTTTGCTGCATTGAACTGGACCAAATTTCGGTCGCCCCAAGTTTGAACTTTCTCCAGGTCTTGATTAATTGCTGTAATCTGCTCCTGTCTGCGGTGATGAGTCTCAGTCGCTGGTAAGGGTTTTTCTGATCTAAAGTGGGAGACAAGGGTACTGTCATCTGCAAAACTGTAAACAGGATTATTCGTTTCGATCAGCAGGTCATTAATATAGATGAGGAACAGAGTTGGTGAAAGTATTGCGCCCTGAGGCACGCCCGCGTTGATGGTGAATGTGTCCGAGATGTGTCCATCGACTGCAACATGTAGGGATCGGTTCTTAAGGAAACTGGCCAGCCAGCTGCAGAGAGAGGCGGGCAGTCCCAAGGACGGCAGTTTGTTGAGCAGTCCGTCATGCCAAACTCTGTCGAACGCCTTTGAAATATCCAACGCAATCGCTCGAGACTCTCCGTAGTTTTCAATTGCCCTACTCCATATATGAGTGACATAGGCCAATATATCTCCTGTCGATCTCTCTTTGCGAAAGCCGTATTGATTATCGCTGATTATCCTGTTGCTCTCGAGGTACTTGAGTAGTTGCTGGTTGACTACACGTTCCATGACTTTGGAAATTATTGGAAGCAAGGCAATCGGGCGATAGTTTGAGGGCGTGGTTTTCTTGCCTTTTTTTGGAACAGGTTGCACTCGAGCGACTTTCCAAGAGGATGGGTAAATCCCTTTTCTGTAAGAAAGAGAAAAAAGCCTGGAAAAAACAGGTGTTAGTTCGTTGGCGCAGTTCTTTAGCACGATGGCAGGTATTCCGTCCGGTCCTGATGCCTTTTGCGTATCTAGTTCTTTAAGGATTTTGCGAATATCACGATGAGAAAACTTGACTTCTGCCATGGTGGTGTTGATGTTCGGTATAGTGGGGAGAGTCTTGCTTTGGGGCACGTCTAAGGTAGAGTGCGATGAAAACATTTTGGCGAGCATGTTTGCTTTTTCTTTGGCTGTAGTCGCCGTGATGCCACGTTCGTCCGTCAAAGGTGGGAGAGACGTTTTTGTAAAGTTGTTACTTACTGCCTTTGCTACCGACCAGAAATTCCTGGAGCCACTGGGGCATTGCAAAAGTTTATTCCTGATCCTTTGATTGTGTTTGTCCTTAGTTTCGTCGATCACACGCTTGCACTCGTTTCTCGCTTCGATAAAATAATTGCGATTTTCAGCGGTCTGATTTTGCTGCCAGTACTTATAGGCTTGCTGTTTCCTTCCTACAGCTCTTTCGCATCTTTTGTCGAACCAGGGCTTTCCTTTTGATGGTAACTTGATGGAATTTGGGATGTATGCTTCCATTCCTGAGGAGATTACTTGCATGATCTCTTCGCAGCAGTCTGACGGGTCGTCAGTGGCAAAGCAAACGTCGAGCCAAGGAAAATCTAGGTAAAACTGCCTCAGATCGTCCCAGTTTGCAGAATTGTAATGCCAGATTTTGCGAGGCAATGGTGGATCCTTCTGTATGAGTGGCAATTCACAAACCGTTGTAATAAGTTTGTGGTCGGAGGTACCTAATGGCGGACCAACTGTAACCTTGTACTGGTCAGGATTTGTGGTCAGAAAAAGATCCAGGAGGGCGGCGAATTCGCCCCTCTCTGAGATTCGAGTTGGTTCGTCTACAAGTTGAGTAAGCCCGCAGCTGATGGCAAATGCTTCAGCCTCTCTACCTTCGTTATCGGTCTTGTTGTGATGTTTGAGCCAGTTGGTGTTTTGGGCATTGAAGTCTCCCAGAACGATTATTTCTGAACTGGGGTGATCGACCTGTATTGAGTCAAAGGTGGTAGCTAGTGTTGAGAAAAAGCTTTGGTAGGCTCTATCGCTCGGAGGGCGATAGAGACAACATATAAACTTGGTTAATCCCTTGGCGGTGAACTTGAGCCACATGACGTCAAGGTTGTTCGGTTCGAGTGTTTCCTCGCGGTGACATGAAAGGTCGCTTCGGACAAAAAGGCATATTCCGAACTTATATCTAAATCGGGTATGTAAGTCGTAACCAGGATAGAGGTAGTTCACTGTTGTTGTTGTAGAACATACTTGTGTTTCTGTAAGGGCTAATATGTGTGGTCTATTTGCTTGTAGATGTTGGTGTACCGAATTTATGTTTGTATTTAGGCCTCTTATGTTGCAGAAATCTATTCTAAATTGGTTCGGTATCTTTGCTGTCTGTGAAATGCGGAATGAAGGGCTCCCAGGGCCACCCAGCGCCCGGAGATCCGAATGGCCGGGGAGTTTACCTCCGGAATATTTTGATCCTGGAAGCACCATCATGTCCATATATTCCTACTGTGAAACCCGGGATCACCAGCGCGGAAGCGGAACGTGATTTGGGAAAACCACTTAGCGCTCCCCAATTCTGGTGGGGTGGTCTTTCACCGGACGATGCGAGTAGGCTTATGCATCTACCACCTAGGGCCGCTTCCAGTCGAAGCATCGGCCTCAGACTCGTTCCTTTGGCGGTCCCTAGTCTGACAGGGGTAAAAATGGGGTTTGTTGGATCACTCCCCAGTGATCAGCTCCAGACTTTGTACTTTGGTGTTCTCCAGCCTGGAGGAGGACGATGGGATTTGATGGGCCACATCCCGTGGCAACTCGGAATGGTGGGGGCGTCACTCCCCGTAATCAAACTGCTCTCACCAGTTTGACGTTCCTGCCAGCCAATACAATGCAGCCCCTCTTGTCACAAACTGTCATTGATCAGCTCCAGACTTTGTACTTTGGTGTTCTCCAGCCTGGGGGAGGACGATGGGATTTGATGCGCCATATCCCATGGCAACTCGGAATGGCGGGGGCGTCACTCCCCGCAAATAAAATACTTAGCTTAGACGCTCAACCCTTGTTGGACACACTTCTCTTCACCTCGTTCCCTTTCTCTCCAATTGCCTGTTATTTGTTAGGTCTTTATGGGTAAGGATAACATCAGAGAGCATAAACGTCTTATAGAGCTGATACGTCTAATGCTGCAATGGTACACTCGGTTGATGCTTGATTATCAATCCAAGCTCTTTGACCAATTTCCGTGAAAATATGCAAACAGAAAAAACTTGTTTTAGACCAGAATGTTGGTTGATATTAAACAAAATAAAGAACAATAGTGAACAGTAATTAAAACAATCTCATCAAAATATTTCAAACTCTTTTACTTAAAAATTAAATCTACGATCAAAAATTACAACTACGTTGGGGTTTGGAACCTTCGGCAACATGCACTAAAACAGAGTTTTATCCACAATACCGAAACAGAATTATTAGACGCATATGAAAGTATGGAAATTATTAAATGTAAGAATAGTTTAAATAGAGATAGAGGGCCTATTCCGTACAGTCCATTGTATTGGTTGATCAAGCGTGACTAGCGGGATCCCAGAATTGGTTCTTCTTAGTTCCGCTTGATTAAGCAAACAGTAGTATAAAAGGGAGTTAGGTAGATTTAAATTTTAGTTTTAATCATCTCCTGATGATGCTAACATGGTTAGCGAAACGCGCGTCGAGTGCAAATATTCTGTTTCGGTATTGTGGATAAAACTCTGTTTTAGTAAAAATTACAGGTTTTGTAAATGAAGGATTAAACCATGATTAAAAGAAAAAAACAAGATTAGTCAATGAAACTGATAAAACTATGTTCCAAATTACAAGATCATTAATGAATGATTAAACTATGTTTAAAGATATAAGATTCTTCAACGAATCTGATAACACTATGTTCCAAAATACAAGATCACTAATGAATGATTAAATTATGTTTAAAAATACAAGATTCGTCAATGAGTCTGATAACACTATGTTCCAAAATACAAGATCATTAATGAATGATTAAACTATGTTTAAAAATACAAGATTCATCAATAAATCTGATACTCAAGTCTACTTCAAAAAAAAAAATGATTAAATTTAACTTAAGCACACTTTTAAATAAGTGCCAAATAAATGAAAAGTCCCCAAAAAAGTTTATTTAAAAGAGAGATTCTAAAAAATAAGCTAAATACTAGTCAAAAATTGATAGAAATATGATTACTTCAAAATTACAAATTAATAAATATGCAAATTCTTCCTAAATCAAATTTATGCAATGAGAAAACTGTATGTGCTAAGATCACAATACAAAGCTAATCGACATTTCACATTATCTCACTGTTCTCCCATTTCATTCGTCAAAGTGAGCATTACGAGCCACAAGCAAAAATAAACCGAGCAAATTTAGCTATAAGTTAACAAGGAGCTAGGTTTACAAAGATGGAAAAATTATAAATTCACCGTCGACTGTCGGTAGAGACAAGAAAAAAAAATTCAAGGTGAGTTCTCAAAGAAATTCAATATTATATTTCATAAATTAGAAATAATATAAAAGAAACTCACCTTAGACCTTTAGAAAGTTGAATTTCCCAAATCCTCTACCGGCAGTGAACTGTAGGTCTCTTTGGCAAATCTCCGTCTCTTGGCAAATTTGGCAAGGGCCTGAGTCGGTTACCCGACTTTTAAAAGTGGCGGATCAGAACCAGGGATTAGCTAAAAACACAAAAGACCAACAGAAATCGGTAATAACGTTAGGTTAGTTAAAAATTCTCCTTGCTAACTCGAACTACGCAATTAAATGTTCCTGTAAAAGTTAACGAAATTTACGATAAATATACTAAAATAGATTGAGTAGAGGGTCCACTAAGATCATTTATTCAACAATACTTTACAAAAAGCCCAAGATGGCCTGGAACAATGATGAATACAATTTCTAACTCTAGATTAGAAATCTATAATAAATTAAAGTATTGTCGTCTAAATCATTGATTCTAAATCCCTCTAGAACCTGAAAATTGTCTTTAAGACACTCCTAAAACAAAGAAATAAATTTGTTCAGTTAAAAGCAGAATGTGCAAAAAAAACCAAATCACATCCGACCAAAAATAACAATGGCTCTCACCTTGACGACGTGAAATTGGAGACCCAAGCAACGTTCGCCGTTCGATTTTAGAACCGGTCCAAATCGCATTCAAAGGAGTAGGAGGGAGACTATCAATTCAAATCACGATATTACTATCGCCCTCTATTCAAAGGCCAGTATAATAAAAATATTTTTATAGAAAACGACGTAAAACTAATACGCCTATAATTCTAATGATAGCTCCACCTATGTACAAAAGATCTAACTTCTAGCGAAATCCTACCTAGGTACCGAAACCAAATCGCATGTATATTTGCATAAAAATCACTTTGCAATATAAAAATCTTAAAACCTGAAAAACCATGTAACGAATTATTTCGTTACAACCGAAAATCAGCTATTTTATTTTTATTTTTTCCTGGCTTTATTTCAAGAGATAATATAAAATGAATTTAACATTATTACTGCCCCTTTTTCTCTTTTATAAGGTGACAGTATCAAATATCAAATCTGATGCTTCGTGTCCGGGCCCCCGTCATCATTTTCTAATTTTTTTTTATCATCCGGACCTGGAATTTTATTTAATTTTTTAGAAGCCTTTGGTCTCCTTAAACCAACGATGTATTACACTAATCAATAAATCAACAAATCTAGATTTTTGATTTCACTTATGGGAATATTTGTTACCGCTATTGGAAAAGTGTGATATATCGTTGGTTTTGGGGACCAAAGGCTTCCAAAAAATGAAATAAAAAATTCAGGTCCGTATTTAAAAAAATGAAGTTGACGGTGGGGGCCCGGACACGAAACATCAGATTTCAAATTTGACACTGCCATTTTATAAAGGGTAAAAAGTGGCAATGATAATGTTAAATTTATTTTATATTATCTCTTGAAATAAAGTTAGGAAAAAATAAAAATAAAATAGCTGATTTTCGGTTTATTACGGATATCTCCGGAAGTAGTCGGAATTTTCTAAATTTCTCAACGGCATAACAATTGTGCAACTTTGCCCCAATTAAAACTTTGCTGTATCTCTTACCGTTTACGAGATCCCAATAGTGAGAAGTGAATTTGTTTCACCCTGTATATATATGCGTGCGCTAGTAGCTGCACCAATTATAAATGTAGCAATAATAATATGTATTGATAAAAGGCCACAATAAATTGTATCAATTGACCCGACGAACAAATGAATAAAAGAAGAATAAAATTATTGAAAGCTATCTTAAAGCTTGGCCGACAAGGTTAAATTTATATTTAAATTTTAGAAACAGTTACTAATCGGCAGAAAAAATATCAATCATATATATAAAACCTGGTTAACGATACCCCATTAGATCCGGTTCGTCAAGCTCTGGTGAAGGAGCCGGGCACCTGTAGGTACTGCAATGGCACTCGATAGCCCCGAGGATGAAACTGGCCGTAGTATAGCTTGGAGCTAAAACTTGTAACCCGGTGATGACTGGTGTATAGCCCGGAGACGAAACTGGCAGCCCGGTGATAGAATTGGCCCGGAGAAAAACCCTGTAATAACCGAATACAAATTAGACGAAGCCCCTTATTTTAATGAAAAAAATTATAGCCCCCTTGCATAAATATATTTTTTCTTCAAACGTCAGTAAATCCGTCATTACTCCACTGTGTAAGCGACCGTGAAGTTTCGTTTTTCCTTCGCCGGAGCTTTACTTTTCACTTTTCCGCCGGCGCGGCGAAGGTAAAAGTGTTGTCATAGCAACATAGATACAATACAAACAGACAACAAAATAAGCGTCAACAACTCAAGATTTATTAAACTACAATTTGTATTTATCACTCAATTTGTGACTGCATTTCTAAAAATCACTAATTTAGGAATAAATTGGTTATTATTTAATCGAACTTACTCAATAACTGCTTATCAATACGGAATTAAAACGCAATCGGAGACGCCATCTTAAAAAAATTATTATTGTTGACAGTGTCCACTGACAGCTTTATGTTACATAATTCACCGACACCGGTCTAAGCAAGGCCACCTACGCCCGTGGTCTAAGTCGCCTTGCGAACCCATTTATCTTTAATAATAATTAGATATTATTACTATTAAGAGATGTTTTTGCATTAACATGTCGACATTTGAAGAAAAAACAGCATATTTTATTTGGAAGAAAAGTTACTTTTCATGGCTTGCTCTCTATTACCAGCCTCACTCCGTTCGGCTGTTAAACACGAGCGCGCCATGAAAAGTATCACTTTTCCTCCATATAAAATAATATACTATTCTTTATACAACAAATCCCCCAAAAATTATCAATATATTGTTACGTTTTTCCCGTGGGTTCTTAACAGAATTACAACTTTGCTATTTTCAACTAATACTCTCTTTATTCACTGCCACTGTATACAATTTAACTCACTAAACTAGTCTTGTAACTTTACCACTAATATCTATTGAACACTCGATGATTAACTGAACTAACTAACTATCCGACTGACTAACATTGGCCTTAGGTCTGCTTATATATAATCTCCAATCCATCACGAATATTCGGGAAGTATTCCGACGCCACTCTATATGATCTCGACGAGGCCATCGAGACAATTCCAGCGATCCTGAAACTTCGCGACCGGCCGGGCGATGAGTCATACAGACAGGGAAGCGAGTGGCACGGCGGCGGCTAGTTTTATAGGGTAGCACAAAAACGTTCGGATGGTTGTTAGGCTAGCCGTAACATTGCCTCCCTCTTAATTCTGATCGGCCCGATCAGCTACTTCATGTTCGTGATATGCTTTCAACCTGTCGAGGTGGACAACCTTCAGTTTGCTTCTGGGGCTACGCTGAATTCTATACACAACGTCATTAATTCTTTTGATGACCGTATAGGGTCCTTCCCATACTGGTGTTAGCTTGGGAGATCTTCCTGTCTTCCTTTGCGGGTTATATAACCAGACTTTATCGTTCATCCGAAATCCCCTAGAGTTAACTTGGAGATCATATTGAGCCTTCGTTCGGTCACTGGCGAGACGTTCAAACGGTAGTCCCACATCATTCTGTTTCATCTTCCCACTGGATCTTGTCTGGGGTCCTTGACTTGAGGTACAGGTTGAACACTGATGGCACCATGATTTCACATCCTGGCAGTAGTTGACCCAGTAAAATCTGTCGCGGATCTTGTCAATCATTCCGTTAACTCCGAAATGAGCACCAAACTTTCTATTATGTACTTCGTCCAGAACTTCCGATACCCTCTTCCTTGGTACCACTAACTGCGTCTTCACTACTTTGCCATCGGCGCTTTCCCAGGCTCGTTTAAGGAGTCCATTTTCAACTACCAGGGAGTCCCACTGAGCCCACAGAGATTTAAAAGTAGATCCCTTAGTTGAAATATCTCTCCAGCTTGGTCTTGGTTGACGTTCTTCCTTAGCTTTTAGTAGCAGTGCTATTTCATTATCCTCAAGCTGATCCTTCTTCAGTTGCTCTGTGGTCCACTGCTGATCAACCTTAAACTTGATTCGCCTAATGGGAGTGATTCCTTCTCGTTGGTCAGTTCTTTGGCGATGTTTATAATTATCCTCACACGACCTTCTGGATAAAGCATCTGTATTACTATGCCATCTTCCTTCCCTGTGCTTAGCCTTAAAATTATATTGTTTCAACTCTTCCTGACTTGGCTTTAAACTGCTGCTGTCTCTGGATGGAGCTGTAGGTCGTAGTTGTACTCGACAGTCTCTCTTAAAATGCCCAATGTTGCCACATATATAGCACTGATTTGAAACATTTCGGTTACGTGGCATATCTTCTAGTGGTTCCCGGAATCTTTGTACTTGACAGTCCCTTTTGAAATGCCCAGTCCTGCCGCATCTATAGCACTGATTTATAGCCTTTTGATTACATGGTCTAACTTCTGTTGGCTCCCGGAATATCCGTACTCGACAGTCCCTTCTGAAATATCCAGTCTTTCCACATCTATAGCACTGATTTGATGTATTTCGGCTATGTGGCCTATCTTCTATTGGCTCCTGGAATCTTTGTACTCGACAGGCCCTTTTGAAGTGTCCAGTCTTGCCACATCTATAACACTGATTACGGTTGTATGGCCTAACTTCTAGTGACTCCCTGAATCTCTCCGTGGCCTGAAGAACTTCGGTTAATTTCTTCAAAATATCGCCCATTTCAGTTAGTTCACAATTGTTCGCCAAATTTTCTTCCTTGATGGATACTTCCCTGATTGTTGGCTTAGAGATGTTACAGGCCGCATCTTCTGAGTTTCTGGATCTCTGACACCGTCCACGAAATATTCAGCAACAAGTTCCTCTTGAAATTCTTCTGTTGCTCCCGGATAGGCCAACTGAACGAGACGTCTGACGTCTGCCTCAAACTCTTGCAGGTTTTCACCAGGCTTCTGATGTCGGGACTTAACTTGTGCCTGATACAGATGTCTTCTATGTTGGTCTCCAAATCGTCTCTCCAGGGCAGCTGCAAGTATGTCATATTTCCCTTGTTGGCTGATGGGAATGGTCTGCAGTAGTTCCAGGGCAGATCCACGAAGCGCTACCACTAGTGATGTAGCCATTTCTTCATTATTCCAACCGTTGGCAACAGCAGCGGCTTCAAATTGTCTTTTGTACATTGTCCAGGATGTTTGACCGTCGTACGTTGGAGGTTTGATGTTTTGTCCTGAGGCGAATGCCCTCTCGGTGGGTGCTTGATGTTTTAGTCTGGTAACTTCTGCTTGTAGATTCTTCACTTCTTTCTGTACGTCTCCTACTTCTTTTTGTACATTTCCAACTTCTTTTTGTACATTTCCAACTTCTTTTTGAATATTGTTTACTTCTTTTTCAAATTTCTCATTTTGTCCGTCCAATATTTTCTGTAATTTTCCTTGCTCGCCTACAATTACATCCAGCATCCATTTCTGAAGCTGGTCCTGCTCTGCTTGTCTTTTCTCTTCCTGGTCTTGTAACATTTTCTGAAACCGGTCCTGTTCTGCTTGTCTTTTCTCTTCCTGGTCTTGCAAAATTTTCTGAAGCCGGTCCTGTTCTGCTTGCCTTTTACGTTCATCCTCAGATAAATATAACTATCTCAAACCAGTAAAGTTATCAAAAGTTATGAAATATTCAAACCGAAAATAAAATATGAATTTGACGTATCTAATGAGATTTTACAGTAGCCTTTATTAACCTAACTCTTAAAAATATAGAACGGTTTGCTGGCCGTTCTACGGTAATGTAATATAAATTAAGCAAAATTATACTAATAACATAATATCCTATTTTAGTGATTTGATCAAACCTAAGCGATCTGTGGTTCGCTTATCAACTAAAATAATTATAGTCAAAAAGTGCCTGGGGGCTACATGAGAGAAAGGGATGATCAAAACAGCTACTCAAGGCCACAGCAGAGTTATAGAGGCTAATACAAATATATCGTTAGCCTATATGTAGAATAAAATTAATTTACATTAATAAATGCGGCAACCTTAAGCTTATTGACAAAAGCATTAACAAAACTAATTAACCGAAGAGTATTGACCTATTTTCAATAATCCTTACCGCAAATACAGCATCTTTTTTTTTGCTAAATGCGGCATATAAAATAAAATATAAAAATATTTAACACTGGCCAAATCAGACTGTTACAATATGTTGTCTCATGAGATTTTTTTTCCAACTTTCTCGATATTGTTCATCTATCTATTATTATATAAAACAAAGTCGGGTTAGTTAGACCACTTATAACTCAAGAATGGCTGAACCGATTTTTATGATCTTTAGTTTGTTGGAATTGTCTCCGCCCCGAAAAGCAGAAAAACTATTAAAATATCGGAAAAATTCTCGAATAAAAATTATACACAAAATTAGTTATACATTAGGATTGGAACTCCGTCACCTTTCGCAATTGACAGCTTATGTTATGCACGATTATAGTTTTTTAGTAATATTTGATGTCCACTGCAAATCAGTGACTTACTATACATTATATTATAGGGTAGAAATTCAACGGAAAATAGTGGGAAAGCAGCATATTCAAATCTAGAAAGATATTGAAAGACATAGAAAATACTCAAATCGAAATATAAAAAAAAATTATAGAGTCTAAATGACAACAACTGTCAAATCGATTGGTATCAATCATTCCAGATCATTCGGTCGATCAATCATCCCTACTTAGTGTTGCCTAACATCGAAAGTAAATCAACAACATTGATTATTGGAATTCGGTGAATTCCATCAAATACATCTGCAAATATATTACGAAAGGCAGCGATATGGCGGTTTTTGGCATCCAAACCTCCAATACCAACAATGAAATTACGCGCTATCAAGTTAGTCGATATGTGAACTGCAATGAGGCGATTTGGCGTATATTCTCATTCTCTATTCACGGATGTCATCCCACTGTTGTACATTTGGCGGTGCATTTGGAGAATGGTCAACGAGTATATTTTAACGCGTCGAATGTTGCTCAACGTACTGAAACTCCTCCAGCGACAACATTGACCAGTTTCTTTGAGCGTTGAACGTTGCTTTACTCGGAGACGCCACGTTATTACGTTTGGAACACTTCATCGACGAAATTTTAACGTCGGACGCAAGGCGATGCGCTTCCAGGTCATCCGGATGTGCGTTCTACTGATGCTCTTGGTCACATTTACACAGTTCATCCGGAGAATGATGAATGCTTCTATTTGCGGTTGTTGCTGGTGAATCTTTAATGGTATAGTGTGCCCAACATTTCGTGCTGCATGTCAAGAGCTAAATTTGCTTGAAAACGATGCTCATTGGGACATGACAATCGCTGAAGCAATTATTTCTGCAACTCCAAGTCAGCTACGCATATTATTTGCAATCATCATTTCGACATGCTTCCCATCGAATCCACGTGACCTGTGGAACAAATACAAGGATAACATGTCAGAAGATATTTTACATCGAATTCGTGTCAGTTCAAGAAGTCCCGATCTTGAGGTGAATCAGGAGACGCATAATCAGACTTTGCTCTTGATCGAAGGCATATGTTACCTCATGTGGGACAGTTTGTTAGTCAGGTTAGGAATGCCAGCACCAGGTCGTGGAATGAATGAAGCATTTATTGGAGAATTGGAACGTGAACGTGAATATGATCGACTTGAGTTATACCAGTCAGTTCAAGCGAATGTATTCCTGTTGAACCCCAATAGCAATCTATAATACATTAATGAAGGCAATTGATGATGGAAATGGAGGCTTATTTTTTCTGGAGGCCCCCGGTGGAACTGGGAAGACATTCCTCATGTCATTGATTTTGGTCACTGTTCGTGCGAGATCTGACATTGCGGTAGCAGTTACTTCTTCTGGAAACTTCAAACTAATGAACAACCGACATGTAGCATTGCGAAACACTCCGCAATGGCCAAAGTTTTAGTAGCATCTAAAATCATCATCTGGGACGAATGCACAATGGCGCACAAACGCGCATTGGAAGCATTTGACTGAAAATTGAAAGACCTGCGCAATGACTCGAGATGTTTTGGAGGCGTAATGATTTTATTGTCTGGCGATTTCCGCCAAACATTGCCAGTCATTCTAAGATCGACTGCTGCCGATGAAATAAACGCTTGCCTCAAGTCATCAAATCTGTGTCAGAGAGTTGTATTGCTGAATGATCCGTCTGCTGAAGATTTCTCAAAGCAATTGCTGACTATCGGTAATGGTCATGTTCCTGTCGACGAATCGAGTGGATTGATTTAGTTTCCTCCGAATTTTTGTAATTTCATCTCATCGAAAGACGAGCTCATCAACAAAGTATATCCGAATATCATTGCTAACCTCAAAAATAACAAGTGGTTGTGTGAGCGAGCAATTTTGGCGGCTAAGAACAAAGATGTGGATGACATAAACTTCGTAATTCAGAATTAAATCGTTGGTACTCTGCATTCATTCAAATCTATTGAGTGTGTAACAAACGAAGACGAAGCCATCAACTATTCAACTGAATTTTTAAACTCTTTGGATGTGCCTGGCTTACCACCGCACAATTTACAACTGAAGGTTGGTTCGGTAGTCATCATGCTTCGAAAAAACAACCGAAACTAGGCAATGGAGCGCGTTTGGTGATGATAAGAAAACTGATTATCAATGTGATTTACGCAACGATACTCAAAGGAAAATTCAAAGATGAGGAAGGATTCCGATGATCCCAACCATATCGGTTGGGCTACCGATATACCCCTTGAGTTTAAACGAATTCAATTTCCGTTTTGCCTTGCATTCGCCATGGCGATTAACAAATCACAAGGCCAATTCTTGAGTGTTTGTGGCCTGAATCTAGAAAATGCATATTTTTCTCATGGTCAATTGTACGTGGCATGTTCACGTGTCGACAAACCATCCGCTTTATTTGTTCTTGCGCCTGAGAATAAAACGAAAAATGTCGTATATCACAATGTGCTTCAGTGAAGAGAATCAATCCGAGTCAACCAATGCAGCAATATACATAGGTGCAATAAAGCAAATGTTTTGCTGACACGCCATTGAAATACTTGATTTTTGTACTTTTTTTGAATTTATGTTTTCTTTAAATAGATTATTCTAATAAACTAATAATAAATGCGCATGATAATAAAACGAAAAATGTCGTATATCACAATGTGCTTCACTGAAGAGAATCAACCCGAGTCAACTCATAGCTGCAATAAAGCAAATGTCTTGCTGACACGCCATTGAAATACTTGATTTTTGAACTTTTATTGAATTTTTGTTTTCTTTAAATATATTATCCTAATAAACCACTGAACATAATAAATATTTTGTATTAATTTATTTACGTTAATAAAATAATAAATTAAGTTTAGCTAACAGTTAACACGACATTCATTGGCTCTTAGGCGGTACGAAGTTCGCCGGGTCAGCTAGTAAATATATAAAAGAAACAGAATATGTATCTAAATTATATCCTTTTGTAGGTTACTAACACCTGAAAAAGTTAGGAACGGAAATTTTGAACCCATTAGAGTGATGGCTCAACCATTTCAGCAAACGATGCAACCGGAAGGTATTAATATTGCCTCAACTACACAAACCATATTTGTTGGTATGGTGTTTGTTATGGTGCCTGTCAGTTTGGCTATCGACTTGGTCTATGATAGAGAGGTAATGTTGCATTAGTTATATGGATCGACTGATTATTCGGTTTTACAAACAAACCTGACGATACTTGCTAATTATAATGCATTTGTATATCCCCTATTAATACTCTTTTGCATGAATTATAACTGCCATTGATATTTTATGTATTTTAGCTAAAGACAAAAAATCAACTCCGAGTCAATGGACTTTCGACGACCATGTACTTCATGACTTTCTTTATAGTTCTGATAATCATTATGAGCATAAAGTGTGCATCCATAGTAGTCATGATGATCCTGTTCGACATACCAGCTTTTAGAGAGTGGCCAGCGATTGTGGTTTTCAGCGTATTAATATTTATTTATTGTCCGTCGTCTATATTGAGCTGTACCTGTATCAGCTACATTTTCGATAAAACTGATTCGGCCCAGTCGATTTTGCCGAATATTGCAACGTTCGTTGGTTGGCTACCGTTCGTGTTTGTTGTGACGTTGGATGTCATGAATATTGGTAAGTGCAGTTAAAGTGGTTTCATACGGAAAAATATAATTATTAGTATTTTTTAGATAAAACGGTTGCCTTGATACTGCATTGTATTTGCTCGTTAACAAACACGATGTATATACCCTATTCGATACTTTACTACATCCAACGGGTATATTTATTATGTAATGTTAATTTAGCCTGTGAGGGATTAACTTTAGCCAGCTACTTTACTCCCGAAATAGGAATTTTGCTTGTTGGAATGATCCTCAATATACCTTTGTGGTTCGTACTGCTGAGAATCGTGGATATTAAGAAGAGCGGCGGCAAGACTAGAGATGCATTAAAATTTTTATATAAGGTAAGGCTCAGCTTTATTTTGACTTGAAAGAGTGAAATATCCTCCTTTCGCGCAAAATTTCTCACTGATCTAAAGCCGAGCAAAGCAATGAATATTTCAAATACTTAAGAATCACTGAACGCTTAAAAAAATGGGCTTTAGTAGTACTATAACCATAAATTATTAGTTTCTTCCTATATGCCCAATTTCGATTTAAATTTATTGGTGGAATTTGAGCGAATGCCAGT
>JAEQML010065288.1:0-21155 GCA_016904865.1 Pissodes strobi | reverse complement strand
GAAATTGTCTTTATGACCCTAATTAAAATTAATGATCCTGATAAGCTTATAGCCCTTAAGTTACAATCAGTCCACTAATAAGTCAAGAAACTTCGCTACAAAATTAACCAAATTACTAGGATTCGCAGAATTGAGTAAAATCAAATTGATATTAAAATATTGACTTTCGACAGAAAATTGTTTTTCTGAAATAATTGTGAAATCTAACAGACGTCTCTGAAAGAAATCCAAGTTATATCTTTCAGTATATATTAAAAACTTCTCATGTGAGATAGGTAGCTCTAGCCAGGATAATAATAAAACTTATTAAGCAATAAGTGAAGAAAAGATAATTACTGAATGAATGATTGTAATCAGCTTGGTTCTCATAGGTTGAGGAGAATTAAGAACATCACGAAAGCTTCGATAAAACTATATTGGTTATAAATTAATATTCGTATATGCTGGCCAAAATGCACAGTATGCAATCTTATATTAATTAAACAATAACCTGATTACCTAATGTAATAATAATCGTCAAAAAGCTGTGCTGGGCAATTGCAATATATTGTGTATTGCTTAACAAATTAAACATAGTTTACAGGATATGAAGTCAATACCCTTGTGACCTTATATGCCCAGTACACCTCCCTGGCGAAAAAAAAATATATATATATATATTGAGACAGCAATATATATTTTTTTATGATATATAGATAGATATAATTATAATACTTATAATATAGTTAGTATCATAATAAAGCTTAATCCTAATCATAATAAAGCTTAATCCTATTTTTATGTACTTCTACATTTCTATTATTTATTTTTAACACTACATTTGGATTTTTATTTTCTAATACCTCGTAAGGTCCTATATACAAAGCATCTAATTTACTATTCCTATTTTCGTTGAGAATCAACACTTTATCTCCCACGTTATACTCTACATTAATACATTTTTTATCGAAATTTATTTTCCGGTTTTGTTTGGATGTAATCAAATTATTTCTAGCATCATTACAAGCAGTTTGAAGTCTATATTTAAGCTCTTTAGGATAATCCTCAAAGTTATATAATGGATCTATGTTATTGGCAATATTTGATGGTATTTGGCTTTGTTTTCCAAACACAAGTTCATAAGGAGTATATTTGGTTTCGGTATGCACAGTGTTGTTATACGCAAAGCACCAATATGGTACCCACGTACTCCAACTATCTGCATGTTGTGACACTTGAATACGCAAATAAGCTCCTAAATGTTTGTGAGAGTTTTCCAAAGCTCCTAGAGTTTCATGGTGATAAGCTGTTGAATTTAAGGTATTAATTCCTAGCAATTTACATGATTCCTGAAACAGGTTTGCCAAAAATTCTTTTCCCTGATCTGTGACAATTTCTTGTGGAATTCCATACCGTAGTACAAAATTCTCCACAAAAGACTTAGCTACATCATAAGCTTCTTTCGTTTGTAATGGATAACATTCTATAAATTTGCTGAGTTCACACTGAATTGTTAATATATATGAATTGTTTTTAATGTCAGTCTTTATAGGTCCAACTAAATCAAGAAAAATTTTTTGGAAAGCTGAAGTAGCTGTAGATGTTATTGTCATTGGCTGTTTGGTAGCTTTACTATATTTATATCTTTGACACTCATCGCACTTTTTGACAAACTGATCTACATCTCGCTTCAAACCTGACCAAAAATAAAACTTCTTAATATTGTTGTACATACGGTTAGTACCCGCATGTCCTCCTGTATAAAGGTTGTGAAAATCGTTTAGTATCAATTGTCTCGTTTCTTTGTCTTCAATACGTTTTATGTCCTTAATAATGCATATTTTAATACCGTTTTCTAATATTTCGTTTTTATATCGCGATATATCTTTAATAAATTGACTAGTCTGTATATTTTTTATTATACATATTTCTGCAATTTTATACCTTGTGCACACATTTCCAAGATTCCTCAACGATGTACCTAGGTCAAACGTCGATCGGTAATCTCGACAAAAATAAATTACTTGCAGTTTTTCGTCGTATATAAAATTTGCATAATTCATATTTTTACCATGGTTTATTTTATTTTTATATTTAATAAATGCTTCTTTTCCTATCGGCCGTAATTCTATACTATTATCAGGTCGTTTTAATATTTCTACAATTCCAGGGTGATCAAGCCTTTCATCCGTAGAATTTATTAAATCTTCCTGTTCTTTGATTTGTTGATTTTTTTCCTGTGCTCGCGTAATCACATTCACACTCTTAATCATTCCCTCACTCATTTCTTTCAGTTCGTTCACATCGATTTTTATACGCGACAAAGCGTCAGCTGTAACATTATGTGTACCTTTTATGTAATTTACCGTAAAATCATATTCCTCTAAAACTAATCTAAATTTAGTTAATCTACTTGATGGGTTTGTCATGCTAAATAAATATACGAGTGGACGATGATCCGTAAGTATTTCAAATTTTCTGCCATACAGATACGGTCTAAAATGTTTTACACTCCAAACAACGGCTAGCAATTCTTTTTCGATGGTACAGTAATTCCTTTCGGCCTTATTTAAAACACGAGAAGCGTACGCTACTGGCTTGTCATTACCATTACATAGAACCGAACCAATAGCATAACCACTAGCATCTGTTTTAAGAATGAATGTATTATTTTCTGAAAAATTTGGATATTGTAATACAGGTGGATTTATAAGTGCCTTTTTTAAAATATCAAATGCTGTTTGACACTTGCCTGTCCAATTAAAGTTTATTCCTTTCCGCGATAATTCATTAAGAGGTTGAGCTATTTGTGCAAAATTACTTATAAATTTTCGATAATAATTTGCAAATGCAACGAACCGTTTAGCTTCATCAGCGTTTCTAGGTATTGGATATTTAGCTATCACTCTGGATTTTTCGGGATCTGGAGAAATTCCATCTGAAGAAATCACATGGCCTAAATATAAAATTTGTTTTTTAAGAAAATCACATTTATTAGGGTTTAATTTCAAATTTACTTCTCTAAGTCTTTGTAAAACTTTAACAAGATTTTTATTATGTTGTTGTAATGAGTTCCCGAATATTATTAGGTCGTCCAAATAAATAAAACAAGACTCATAATTTAACCCAGAAAATGCAACAGTCATGAGTCTAGAAAATGCACTTGGACTAATTTTTAAACCCATAGGTAACCTTCTCATTTGAAACTGACCCTCATTAGTAGTAAATGCTGTGTAAGGCCTACTATCTTTATGTAACTCGACTTGGTAGTATCCTTGAGATAAATCGAGATGAGAAAAGTACAATGCTCCTGATAGTGAGTCTAATATTTCAGAGATGCAAGGTAGAGGCATTTTTTCATCCTTTAATTGACGGTTTACGAGTCTGTAGTCAATAACGACTCTCCATTTCCTTTCGCCATTAGTAGCTTTTTTAGGTACGATTAGAAGGGGTGAAGACCATTCGCACTTAGCCTCTTCAATAATACCCTCGTCAAGCATTTTATGAACCTGCCTATGTATCTCTGACTTTTGAGCCTGGGGAAGCCTATAAGGTTTTACATAAACTGGAACCGCGTTTTCTTTGAGCTGTAGTCTCTGTTGGTAAAGATTAGTAACCGTAAGAGAATCGCCCTCTAAGTGAAAGACGTCTGCATATTTTGCGCATAGTTTTTCGATTGAAAGTTTTTCTTCGTTGTTTAGCGACGACGTGTCTATTAGATCTAAGACTTTATCTACGCGTTCTACAGATAAATTATCGTTTTTGTTAAAGTTATAGATTTGATAATTCTCAATAGGTTCTAATCTAGGTGTGAAATTTTTAACCTTAATTTCGCGGTCATTTACATTCAGAAATCTCACGGCAATTCTTCCATTCTCCGGTCTCGCTATAACACCTGCAACGAACACACCCTCACACAACTCCTCAGAAGAAATAACACAGTCACTGGTACGATCGGCTAAGCAGTATTTTACTATTTCGCTTCTAGGTGGTATTGAAATATAATCATCGAAATTCGACATCATAGGTACCGATACCTTGTTATCGTTAACCCAAAAAGAAAATATTGATGTGTCGTAATTTATGCTTGCTCCGTATTTCGAAAAAAAATCTGAACCTAGTACACCCTGTATACCTGAATTAAATTTATTAAGTACTAAATATTCGTGTTCAATTTCAATATTATTTAGCGAAAATCGAACATTTGTTGCGCCTAGGGAAAATGTAGAACCGCTTATACCCATTATTTTTACCTTTTTTGATGTATCAACATATTCACCTTTTCTTAAGTAATCTGAAAAAATTACACTAACACTAGCTCCGGTGTCTATTAAAAATAGCATATCTTGCATTTCGTAATGCACCTGAATAAAATTCATACCATTTAAGCTTAAAACTACATGTTCTTCTAAATTTTTACACTTATTGTTAGGAACGAAAAAACCGCCTATTCTGCTCTATTCCGCTTATTCCCGGGTTTAAATTTGAATTTTCTGCGTACGGAATTTCGTTTGACATAAGGTTTGGATTGTTATAATTTGATCCACTTACGTCTGTAAAATAAGATCTCTGTTGACCCATATTACGATTTTGCTGATGGCCACGAAAATACGAACGACTTCCACGGGAGCTCCGACCTAGTCTACGGAAATTATTGTTATTAAAATTTCTCGGATTTATACTGCCCGACCTAGTATTATCATTAAAAGGTCTACCTCGATTGTTATTAAATCTATTTGAGAAACCTCTTCCACGACCACCGTAATTGTTAAATCTATTCGAATTATTATTATTCTGTCTCATATGAAATACAGACATACTAGAATTTGAGAACTTAAGTTTTTCTTCATCTTTTGCGCCTACTATAGCGTCTTTTAGTGTGGAATAGTCCCTAGCTTTTACTATTGTTCGCAGTTCAGTATTTTTTAGTCCATTGGAAAAGGCATTAATTGCAAGTTTTTCGTTGACATTTCTAAGAATTGTAATGTTTCTATCATTGCCATTTGCTTGAGCTATAGTTAAATTGAGAAATAATTCTTCTATCTGTTTTGCGTAGTCGTCAATTGTCTTCCCGTCTTGTCTAATATTATGTAATTCAGTTGCTAACGCAGCTGCAGATTTTTTTGTAAGTAAATGTGTTTTTATATCAGCTAGTAAGCGGTCAATTGTATTGTAAGTATTTTCTAGCCGTAGTTTTGCACTACGCGATAATCTAGTTTTCAGAACGTAATTTATTAAATGTTTTTTACCATCGTCATTCAGCAGTTCGCTATAAAGTTGAATAGAGTCAATTAGTTGATTAGTTGTATCCTCATTACCATCAATACACGGCAACAAGGATGCGGCTGTTCTCAAGTCAAATTTTTCAGTCATATTTAAACTTTTATCACCTTGTACAATGTCTAATACCTCTTCACTTTCCTTACCTTCTACTATAACGCTTAACCTCTCTAATAGTATATGTCTACAATTATAAAGAATTTTCCCGATTTCTTTGATATATTTAGAAGCTGCTTGCTGCTCCGCTGAATCTCTTTCAATTTTACCAAATTCTAATTTTAAAGTACTGAAATTATCTTCTAATATACCGATCTCTAACAACAATTTATGTACTCTTTCTAAATTTACCCTTCTCTCGGTAGGTTCTTTAACAATGTTACTACAAAACTTATGCACGGATGCGTATAGTTCTTTAAAATCACTTAATCCTACACTACTCATTTACCTTAATATTATATAATCCGCTATCCGCTACAGAAGTTTTGCCTCGGGAGTGGTCCTAGAAGCTGACGTGTCCAACGTTGCGAACTAGCGGCATTGCGCCCACAACTAGCCCGTTCCATCGATGCCAGCCCCGGTTTGGGTACCACTGGTTGAAGTTCCCTGATGGGATCGATTTTGGAATCGACCCATATATATCGTCAGGATGAGTTTTTCTTATACAAGTTCTTGACTTCTTCTTATTTCACGCCTTATTTTTCTTTCTAGTTTCTTTTTTGTCCGCAGGCAACAGTAAATCACCCAAACAGTAACAATTATGCCACCTACCATTAATGCAAGCACTTCATGGAGGGAGACGCCCCTGCTGGATTCTTGAGTTGTCGTTTGTCCACCACTGTTTCCAGCTTGTGCAATTATAACTTCTTCTTTTGACTGAGTTTTCCCCATTTTCTTGACACAATCACAATAACTTCATCATTACTTTACTTTACCATTGTTTGAATTCAAACAACGACTTTACAAACATCTTAAGGACACACGAACGCCGCTGGCAGGGTCGCCATGTAATCAGCTTGGTTCTCATAGGTTGAGGAGAATTAAGAACATCACGAAAGCTTCGATAAAACTATATTGGTTATAAATTAATATTCGTATATGCTGGCCAAAATGCACAGTATGCAATCTTATATTAATTAAACAATAACCTGATTACCTAATGTAATAATAATCGTCAAAAAGCTGTGCTGGGCAATTGCAATATATTGTGTATTGCTTAACAAATTAAACATAGTTTACAAGATATGAAGTCAATACCCTTGTGACCTTATATGCCCAGTACAGATTACTTAAAGTTTATAGCCTTAATTTTGGTTTTAAACTTCCAAAAATTGTTTCCAAATATATACAGAGTATTTACTCTTAATAATATCGAGTACCCACTAATATGACAGAATATTAAAGCACCATATCATATAGAGGTGATAAAGATAATTATTTTGACTGATCAGGTCAAAATCCAAGTTAGTTAAAAGCCATAAGATACTATTGCAATTTAGTCAATTAAATGTACAATTAGCTAAATACAATTAGGGTTCAAAATTGACAATCTAATTTTGAGATATTATTATGGTAAATGAAATATGTACAGTAATTATCCATGTACAAAGTTACTTAAAGTTAAAGATAGGTAAGACAATTTGGCCATAAGGCAAGATAACTGTACAATAAGATAAATGTACAATCAGGTAATCGTGAGATACGATAAGACAAAAGTATACTTAATTAGAGATAGGTAAGATAATTTTGAAATGTAATCCGAAATGTACAATACAGTACATAAATGTACCATAAGCTAAATTTACAAGATATAAATATGAAATTAAATTTTGAAATCTTTATTTTTCTGTTGTTAAGAAATCATGTGGGGTATTTAAACATTTCTAAAAAAAATCGCTTATCTTTATGGACTTCCAGACAACGAGAATGCTCAGGGCCTCCAAGCGCTTCACAGCAGAGTGGTTTCACAACCACGGAGTCCCCCCGACCATATAGTTTCCACTTCTCAAATCAGCAAATCGCTACCCCCCCGGGCTACGATTTAAGAATGGAGCATTGTCCTAGAATTCAGATTGAGTAATCCCCCAAAAGTGGTATTAAGCTCCAGTTCGAGAATGATTAGTGCTTGGCCTTAGGAATAATTAAAAGTTGGTGTTTTCATTGGATTTTGAAAAAGCGAAATTTCTAAGAGTTCACGCTGAGATCAGAATGAGATTCGAGTGAAATACAAGTGAGATACAAGTAAAAGCCTGTTGTTATGGCTAATTCCCCTTCAGATTTTGGCTAATCCATCCTAGGACGCGACAGAGTCGAACATTATTATAAAATTCAGACTAGCTGCTTCCAATTCCAAAGGAATTAGACCATAATGAAAATTTTACCGACACTATTACCTAACCTTGCTGAAAGTCTAGTCTCGAACTCACCAAAGAGGCTCGTGATCTCGTTCCCATCGGTTTTATGCACTCGTACTCGTAAAAAACTGGTTCCCGACGAATTACAATATCCGCTCGGCACGACATCAATTCAAATACCGCCGACTATGTAAACATGAACTCACTTCCTAATTAGACAATTGCACAATATCTCGATCAAAACTCCTTTACGAAACATTGAAAAACACGTAACTGACAAAACAAAGCAGCTAGTATGTCCAAACCTCAAAAAAACAACGTTATATAAAGAAAATTACTCGCTGATGTACTGCTGGTTGCCTATCTACATCGCCCACTTTTCATATTAAATTCAAGACGCCGCCGCGCCATTACTATATGCCGGCCTCCCAGTAGCGTAGCAAATTAATTTCATTAAAAATAAGTCCAATGGTGTGCTATACTATATTGAAGTTTATGAATGCAAGAAAATAAATTAATTGTTTTTGGCTATTTAACCGAGAACTGATACAGCACATTCGAATTTACTGACATTGTAACGAGCATATCCAAATGATTGTTACAGTATTGGGTGTTTATCTCTGGTCTTTCAAAAAACATAGAGCCCCAAGCAATACTGAACTTCCTGAGAATCATCAATATCATTTGTGAGAAAATGGAGACCAAATCGATGCAAGTTAGTTCATTCAAACTTGGAGTACCAAGGCAGCAGGTAGACAGTATAATAAACCCAGAGCTTTGGCCAGATGATACAAGAGTTAGCCATTTTCGCAACCTACAACGCCAGCAGACCAAGGTGGTTTCTCCTCTGAAAGGCGGAACTCGGTAGGCCAGGTTACTCAAGAGTCTGTGTATTTCATTCACATTAATGTACAAAGTCTATGTAATAAAGTTTCAGAGCTGGAGGTAGTCCTTAATCCTTAAGGAAAATGCTTTTGACTGTATTTGTATCAATGAGCACTGGTTAAGAGCTGACCAGTTTTCCATGACAACTTTGGAAGGGTATAAAAGTACCTCATGTTTTTATAGGTCTTCTAGAAGTCATATAATTAAAATCACATGTCGACTATCATGACTTAAACATCTCAAAGCTTTCTGTTGAACTTGACTGTGAGGCGGCAGGTGTTTTCCTTAAAAAAACATTCCACTCAGCTTATATAGGTCCCCTAATGGTAATTTTTCTAAATCCTTGGAAATCATGGCATGTATATTGGACAGTATAAATTTGTCTAAATGTCATTATTACAGGTGACTTTAATGCCCATTTTACCACTACTGATACTAGGGCAGTTGAGTTGAAGAATCTTATCTTATCCTATGGTCTTCATCCGACAGTTAATTTCCCAACAAGAAACAATGCCTGTGTCGACCATAGAGGTATAATATTTAATTTAAAAAAACTTAATACAGAAAAAAAAATCAAAATCTAGAATAAACAATAGACCCATTACAAATGAGAGTCTATTTAACCTTTATAATAATGTTGATAAGATTGGGTGGCAGTTTCTCAATGATCCTAACATCACCCCTGACAAAAAGTTTGAACTATTTGTTGAAGTTATAAATGAGTCCGTAGAGCTCAGTTTTTCTCTGAAATCAAGAATTCCCAGTGGTGATAGACAGACCGTAAAGGTTGAGTGGTACAATGATGAATTATGAGAATCTAGGGAGAGGCTTCATGCTCTGGATGCTATGAGTAAGCAATATCCTGAGTTGGTACCAAGGTAACTAGTCAGTGGGTGGTAAGGTCTATAGAGCTAATATCTGCAGCTCTAAGAAATAGCATATGACGCTTACATTAGGCCAAATGTTGTAATGTGGAATCTTCTAAAAAGTAAAAGTTCTTCATCCAATATAATACATACTTTTTTATCCGATCGGACGAAAAACGACACCTTTCCGATGTGTTTTCTCATCGCAAAAGTCATGATTCCAGTGTATTGTAATCGTTGCTTGGCAACATGCAATAACTGTACAAGAATAGAAAATAGCTGTCCGGGAATATAACATTCCCGTCCTAGGCCGCGCGACTTGTGCGTCGCACGTGCAGGTCGTGCTGCCTGCTGTAGTTAAAAGTGTATCGCGAGTCAAATAACATAATAGTGTGAAGATTTGTTTCTTTTTTTTGTTTACACCAACTTTTCTGTACAACGAGAACAATGAGTACACATTTAGTTTAAACTTCACCGATATTCCCAATAAAATATCAGCATTGGATTGTCACACTTTTGTACAAGAACAATTAAAACTGAAAGATGAAGAAGTTATCTCCTTTGGAATATATGGAAAGAAATTATTTATTATGGTAGCGACTCAAGAATTATTTGAAACAATCTTCGAGTCATTTGAAGGGAAGCTGATGTATAAAGCTAAAGACCTAGTCTCTTATAGTGTTCCCGTAGAAAATGAGAGTGCCAAAACGACAGTAAAAATCCATAGAATACCTATTGAGGTGCCAGACCTTGAAATCAAAACAGCTTTGTCACAATATGGAACCATCGAATCCGTTAAAAATGATTTTTGGCGCGAGCTACCATACAAGTGTTACAACGACACAAAAATTTTGAAGATGGAGGTAAAGCGTGCAATACCTTCATATGTCATTATTTCTGGAAGACAGTACTGGATAACCTATCTAGGCCAAGCAAGAACATGTCGGAAATGCGGATCCACTGATCATGAAGCCCTAAATTGCGACAAAGCTGCAAGTCATAGACTACGTAGTTACGCAGCTATAACTGCCAACAACGCTAGAGCATCAATACATCGCCCGGTAAATATACCAAGGAACGAGTTATCTCAAGTAAACTTTGCGAGTATGAATCAATCCATTACCGAGGTGTGTGCAACTCTTCAAAACACGCAGAAAAATCAACAAATAAATTAAGAAGTAACAATGGAAGAACCCGAAAAAGACCCGCTAATAGGATTTGACAGAAATGAGCAATCAAACAGCACTCAGCGTTATGAAATACTGGAGAACTCACTCAGCTTAAAACGTTATAGAAGTCCGGACCAGGTATCAAGTGAAACATATGGAGACGAACAAACATCAAAACCACCAACCTTGAAAAACAAAATGTATCATGGGCATATGAAGTAAATGCAGATCCTCCGCTGGAAACCAGTTAAATACCAGACAAAATAAGTAATTATTACCCTGCCACCTCTGTTGGTATCATACTCGATAGTCACAGTAAACATTTGTACGATTTCTTCAGACCTAAAATTAAATCTTTTAAAAACATTTGTTTATATATATGAATAATGTAGATATTTTGTTTTTACAAGAGATGGCAGTTTCTGATTTTTCTTTTATTCATGGATACAATTCTATCGTTAATATTAATGAAAACAAACGGGGAACTGCCGTTCTAATACGAGATGGTTTAATATATGAAGATGTAATCTTACTAGAATCATCTAGAGGTATTTCCTTTAAAATTAGTAGTTTCAGATTTGTTAATGTATATGTACCAAGTGGGTCACAAAACAGACGGGAAAGAGAAACATTTTTTAACACGAAGGTTTGTCTACTACTAAAAGCGGGTGAGAACGTCTTTATTGGGGGTGATTTTAACTGTACACTATCACAGAGGGATTCGAACAGTCAAACTTTAAACGACTCTAGGGGCCTTAAACAAATTATATCAACTTTCGAGTTACTAGACGTCTGGTCTTACAAAAAGGGAAATGCTCCTAGATATACATATTTTCACTCGAACTCTGCGTCTAGGTTAGATAGATTTTATATGCCAAAGAATAATTGCGAACGCTTAAGCGACGTCAAATTGATCCCAGTTGCTTTTTCAGATCACCGAGCATTGCTTTTTATTCATAAGTTTCGATACGGTGACAATAGCGAATTTTTTAAACGTAGAATTTTTTGGAAACTTAATAGCTCCGTTCTTTTGGATAAAGAAAGCACCGATTTGTTTAAAAATAATTGGATTAATTGGATAAAATTCAAAACACGATACCGTTCAGTGTTGGAATGGTGGTGTACATATGCAAAACCCAAAATTGAAATTTTTTTTAAACGGAGGGCGGGGGTGATTAACAAAAATAGAAAGAGAAAAATAGACTTTTTTACACAATGCCTAAAAGAGCTAATGGATTCAGAAAACTTCAATGCAACTACCTTTTCAGAAATTAAAAAATTTAAGGCGCTTATTTTAAAAGAACAAAGATCTCATCTAGAAGGGGCAAAGATCAGGGGTAGGTACTATGAACAGTTTGAAAACGAAAATTTTTCTTTATTTCATCTGAATAAGGAAAATAAATTAATTCATAAAAAATCAATAGATAAAATCTGTATTGATGGTGAATGCATTAGGAATAAAAATAAAATAGCTGAGGGTATACATAATTATTTTCAAGAACTGTACAAAAAACCAAGTGAATCCACAAATTACGCTGAATTTCCTCAGCAAGCGTTTCAAAATACAATTTCAGATGATGGTAATACCGAGTTAAAGGCCGAAATTCTTGAGGGTGAAATAAAAGACATTCTTGAGTTTTACGTATACTTTTGGAACATAATTAAAACTGAAATCTTGCAACTAATTAATGAAATACACAACGGGGTCCTCATCCCCGCTACTTTTAAAAAGGTTGTTATCGTTATGATTCCTAAAATAACAGATCCAACTAATCTTAATGATTTTAGACCGATTTCACTTCTTAACACAGACTATAAACTGTACATGAAGATGCTTAAAACAAGGTTAAGTCCTCATCTCGAAACTTTTATACCAAACTGTCAAACATGTATCATCAAAAAATATAACATATTTGTTTCGTTATACAATCTTAGAGATACTGTGGCTAGCACAACAGCCAACAAGACACACAACCTACTTGTAGGTCTTGATTTCGACCATGCCTTTGATCGGGTCTCTCACGATTTCCTTTGGCTTACAATAGCTAAATATAACTTTGATAATCAGATCATTAACAATCTAAGAGCCCTATACAACGGAGCCCATTCTATAGTACAGGTAAACAAACAGCACAACCGTGAAATTCTCATTGAGAGGGGTGTACGACAGGGCTGTCCCCTGTCTATGCTACTATTCGTTTTGGTTATCGAAACCCTGATTTGCATTTTTAAACACAATAATATACAGGTTTACGCTTATGCTGATGACATAACCCTAACTGTAAGCTCTCTCAACGAATTAGAGTTAAGTAAAAGACAAATCGATATATACTGTAAATACAGCGGTGCTGTTTTAAATCTAAATAAATGCGAAGCTATTGAGTTAGGACCAAGAATGAAACATACATTTAGAAATCGACAATTTGACTGGTTTAAAATATCAGAAAAAATTAAGATTTTGGGGATATATTTTTATACTACAGTACACTGTATGATTAAAAACAACTGGTATAATAGAGTCAACAAGGTCCGTAATGTAATTATGGCAAACATTCACCGAGATCTAAGTCTTATACAAAGAGTTACCTTTATAAACATGTACGCTCTGTCGGGAATTTGGGTTTTGGCGCAGGTGTTGCCAATTCCGGTGGGAGTAACTAAGAGACTTGCTTCTATGTGTGGATGGCTACTGTGGCGAAACAGCAGTTTAAAAGTTGCAAGGACAACATTAATTCGACCAAAGCATAAAGGCGGACTGGCCTTAATCGACCCTTGGATGAAATGTAATGCTCTTTTGGTCAAAAATACTTACTCTAACATTAAAAATGGTATAACCCTGTATGTAAACTTTTCACACATAACAAATCCCCCTAACCTCTATTTCTTCTCTTGCGACCTTCCTCACATAAGACGCTTCGTAAAAGAAGCAGCTTATTTACCTCAAGATTTTCTCCTAAAAGATAATTTAAAAACAAAAGATCTACTAAAACAAAACAGGGAAACACCAAATATATTTAAAAGAATTAATGACTTTATTTGTCAAAAACAAATCTGCCCAAATTTGAATAATAAAAATCTTAGACCATGATAAAAGAAGCTTGGCATATATGATAATTCACGATACCTATCCGTTTAGTGTAAATCTTAAAAAGATAAAAAAAGTGCCTTCTGATTTGTGCCAAGTTTGTGCAAAAAACAGAAATAATTTGCTTCATAGATTCCTATGTACATCACAAGTTAGATTAATCTCGGCACTCCTATTAAGAATAGTAAACACAATAACACAAATACAGAATAAACTTTCAGACCTTATTAGCTTGAGTTTTAATGTCTCAACAATAAATAAACACACCTGTGTACTATTTGTAGTAGTGGCAACCATACAATACGTGTTAACTAAGAGTTCCTCTGCCACTTTAAACGATTATAAAGAGTCGATGATTCCACAGATTGTTAAATTAAAAAAACTAGACCCGACCTTACATCTTACTATAAGACCAGTAATAAATTAGATAGCTATAATATAATGCATGATATTTAGGCTTGTTATACCGAATGTGTGACATACAATAGAGAACTAGAGTTAAGTTAAAATGTATTTTATATATTGAAATAAAAGTTTTCTAAAAAAAAGGCCGGGAATGTAACATTTCTGTCTTATTCAGACGTCTTGTTTGTCAGATTTGACGTCTATCAAAAGTAACATTTAGCTATAGTTTTCGTAGCTACGTAATAAATTTCAAGCTCGCTCGATTCAAAACTTGATATTATGTTGAGTTTAAATTTAAAACACCGCTTTTATTTAGAGTAATATTTGGTTTTATTTTTATAAGTACGTATTCTAATTAATTTCGATCGGATAAAAAATAGTATGTGCAACTCGTAGGAAAGGCACATCCCTGGACTCCTGTGTTGATGGCCTCGGCTGCGCCTCGTCCACCAACTACCACAGTCGTCCAGGAATGTTTTGCTTTTCCTCCTAGTTACACAATATACTATTATATTAACATTGCTGATGAAATTGTGAAGGACATACCAAAAGCCAAAAACTCTTTAGACAGCTACCTAACTTCAAACACCTCCAATGAATAGCTTTAATTTTCGATTGGCCACTTTCAATGAAGTTAGAGATAAAATATCTAGCCTAAAAAAAAGCAGCAAAAGTAGGGACTGTTTTGACATTTCCACAAAAATCGTAAAGTCATTTAAAAACTTACTTGTCTATCCACTCACAAAGTTAATTAAGCATTGCATCTTTGCTGCAGTCTTTCCTTCAGTTTTCAAAAGTGCCAAAGTAATACGCATTTTCAAAAATAAGGGTTAATCAGACAATGTTACCAATTACCGCCCAATATCCTTTTACCTATTTTTTTTTTAAACATTTTTGAGTCCATTCTAAAAGACCAAATCAATTTTTATTATGAACATAACAACTTGTTTCTTACTGGGCAATATGGGTTTCGCAATAAAAACTCAACAACCTTGGCTATTAATAATCTAATGGACCTTGTTGTGAATGGACTGGAATAGGGTTTAGACACATATGCATCTTTCTATGACCTCACAAAGACATTTGACTGTGTCACACTCCATTTTGCTTAAATAACTAGAGTACTATAATTTCTCAACTGTGAGTATATTTCTCATGAAATCATACCTTACTGGTTGTACTCAATATCTCTACTTTAACAACAAAAAAATTCAAACTTTAGATATTGACACTGGCGTTCCGCAAGGCGGAGTGCTGGGTCCTCTTCTGTTCCTAATTTATATAAACGATCTGTCAAGTTGTCAAAACAGAGGCATGCTCATTCTTATTGCTGATCACACGACCAAAACAATTACATATCATCCCACTGGTTCCTTGGCTGATGTCAGTGAGATGCAGTCCAATCTGTTTGATTGGTTTGGTACCAATCACCCAATCAGCTTAGCCTTAACAGATTCAAAACTTTAACTTCACTCTTCGACAAAATAAACCTGACCTGCCCTGTGACCCACATCTCAAGTTTCTTGGAGTTATTCTTGATCCTGGACTTACTTGGGAGGAGCATGTTAGTCAACTGAGTGGAAGATTATCAAAAAATATTTACCTTATTAGAGCACTTTCTCATAATGTGTCTCTCCCTACTCTTATGTTGGCCTATTATGCTTACTTCTCATCTCAAATGTCCTATGCAATTTTAAACTGGGGTTACAGTTCTCATGCAAGAAAAATTTTCGGTCTGTAGAGGAGATGTGTGCGGATCCTGGCTGGACTTTGGTAGCAAGATTGCTGGCGTCAGTACTTTACCTCTCTTCATGTACTTACATTTGCATTCTTATATATCTACCATTGTCTTACCTATATTAAGGAAAACATCTCCCATTTCTCCTCATGAAAATGTTCACAAGCATTTAACTTGTAACTGCAATGACTTACTCCCTGATTTTCACAGATTATCAAGAACACGGAGGGGCACTGATTATTTCTGCATTAAATTCTTCAATGTCCTACCACACCACATAAGGGTGCTAGAGTTTAAGTAGTTTATTTAGAAATTTAAAAAAATATTTAATTTATAAAGGACTATCTCCAGAACAATTTTTGTGACTTTAATTAATTTTAAAACTAGGTATGCATGTATTATTTTAAAATTTTAAAACTGTATGTTATCGTACTTCTTTTGTTATAAAGTGATTGTCATTATTTTAAAAAGTATGTCTTACTGTGTCCTTAGGATGTAGCAAAATTTTAACCAATATTTTAATTATAATAGTTAGTACTTTTTTAACTCTGAGACCTATCGTTTTTCCTTATCTGACTTGTATACGCATTTTTTTGTTTTGCTTTGTGCCAATAAATATTTGATTTGATTTGATCTGAATAATTAAAAAATTAAAATTAATTCATAATATATCTGACAAGGGGATTATTAGACGCATAGGACAGTATGGAAATTATTGAATGTAATAATAATTTAAATAGAGCTAGAGAGTCTTTTCCATATAGATCATTATATTGGTTGTTCGAGCGTAACTAGCAAGACTGGATCTTTTTGTTTCGCTTGACTAAGCAAACAATTAGTATAAAATAGATTATAAGTTTAGTTTTAATCATCTTCTGACGATCTAACATGATTAACGAAAAAAAATCTGATTCTGTATTGTGGATAAAACTGTGTTGCAATGTTGAACTTTACCAAACTCTTTTTTAAAGTGGATGCAGTTATTAATGATATACCTGTTCAAACATGCACTACAAATGTTTTTAAAGTTGTTTTTTTTTTTTCAGGTTAAACTGCGAACTTGTCCATAAACCTGAGGATCGAGTTACTCTACATAAAAGTCCTATTAAACAACATGCTATGGTCCATAAGAGAGACAAATGTCAGTCAGATAAATATTCTCTAAAACGCCATGTCAAGAAACACCAGATTGGGCATCAAGGCAAAGACAGAGAAGGTCGCCATAAATGTCCAGAGACAATAAAGAAAAGTTATTTATCAGCGCATACCATAAATCGTAAGGCTGATCGAATCCAGTGGTTTCACTGTGATGATTGTTCATTTAAAACAAAATATAAAAAATCTCTAACACGTCATTTAAATACACATAGAACTGCCGATGAACATAGTTTGGACTGGTTGCGGTGTTTGGATTGTTCATATAGAACCCTTCGAAAGGAAAATTTAAAGAGGCACCAGTTTCGGCATTCAGGCGAAGACGCAAAAGTTTGGCATAAATGTGCAGACTGTCAATATAAAACAACCAGCAAAAGTTATTTGTCTGCTCATGCCATAGTTCATAAGCCTGCTGATCAAATCGAGTGGTTTCACTGTTTAGAATGTTCATTTAAAACAACGCATAAATCATATTTAAAACGCCATTTTAATATACATAAAACTGCCGATGAACATAGTTTGGACTGGTTGCGGTGTTCGAATTGTTCATACAGAACCTTTCGGAAGGATTTTTTCAAGAAGCACCAGATTAAGCATCAAGGCAAAGACGCAAAAGTTTGGCATAAATGTCCAGAGTGTCCCTATACAACATTAAGGAAAAGTAATTTATTAACGCATGCCATAACTCATCAGCTTGCTAATCATATTAAGTGGTTTCACTGTTCAGAATGTTCGTTTAAAACAATACATAAGATATCTTTAATACGCCATTTAAACGCACATAGAACTGATCAACGTAGTTTAGATTGGTTGCGGTGTTCGGATTGTTCATATACAACCATTCGAAAGGAAAATTTGAAGAGGCACCAGTTTCGGCATTCAGGCGAAGGCGCAATTGTTTGGCATAAATGTGCAGACTGTCCATATAAAACAACCAGCAAAAGTAATTTGTCTGCTCATTCCATAGTTCATAAGCCTGCTGATCAGATCGAGTTGTTTCACTGTGTAGATTTAAAACAAAGCATAAATTACATTTAAAAGGCCATTTTAACACATAGAACCTTTCGGAAGGATTAGAAGCACCAAATTAAGCATCAAGGAAACGACGCAAAAGTTTGGCATAAATGTCCAGTGTCCCTATACAACATTAAGGAAAAGTAATTTATTAACGCATGCCATAATTCATAAGCTTGCAAATCAAATTGAGTGGTTTCACTGTTTAGAATGTCCGTTTAAAACAATACATATGAAATCTTTAATACGTCATTTAAACACACATAGAACTGATCAACGTAGTTTAGATTGGTTGCGGTGTTCGGATTGTTCATATAGAACTTTTCGAATGGATTATTTAAGGAAGCACCAGATTAAGCATCAAGACAAAGACTCAAAAGATTGGCATAAATGTTCAGAATATCCCTATAAAACAATAAAAAAAAAGTTTGATAAAACTAAATAAATGTTGTGTTTTGGCCTGTGATATTAATGATGCAGTAGATAGATTTTATTTAATCATAGATTACTGTCTAAATGAGTTTTTACCAAAAATAGCTATTAAATGTGATTTTAAGTTCCCTGCTTGGTTCAGTCAAGAACTCAGAGATCTCACTATAAAAAAAAAGAGGTCTCATAAAATGTATAAGTCAAATCCAACTACACAGAATTATCATAGTTTCTGTGAATTTCGAAGACTTTGTAAGCATGTATCTGTTATGACAATCATTTCAAGGAAGTAGAACAAAGTATCAAAAATGATGTCAAATCCTTCTGGAAATATGTAAACAAAAGAAAAGATCAAAATAATATTGTCAAATATAATAATTCATAAAGCTATTAACTAATTATCACCCTGTCCCAAGTTTGAACTTGAACTTGGGAATTATTTAATAAACATTAAAAGCAAACTATAAACAACGCGAGCAGTCAACGGGAGCGATTATGAACCTTAAGCATGCAATGATCAGCAATTTCTCTAATATAAATACACTGGCAAACCTTCAGTTCGTCAGACTTTTGGTCTCACCTAAGCCAGCTCCAGGGTTAGTCACATGACTGCTTTTGGTTCAATCCGCTCTTTGGTTAGTCACATGATTGCTAAAGTTCTAATCCTTTTCCTACCCCAAACCTAGTTCTTGGTTAGCCACATCGACTGCTAAGACTAGGGGTTTCATTAACCACAGTAGAAAAGTCGAGTCTGTCAAAGTTCTTCGATTGAAGTTTCTAAGTAGTCTGTCAAGTAGTTCAAAGTGTAGTGTCCAAGTGCTCTTAGATACCTTAAGATTAAATAAAACGCAACACAACATAAGATAAACTATATTTACAAAGCAGTGACCAAAAAGACCTATAAACAATTCATAAAACATACCTCAAGTCGAGAAAACATGCGCACCTTAATAATTGGGTATAGGCTAGTCCCATTAAGTTTCTGACCAGTAAACGCTGTTAAAAACCCTATCGTTGGGTCTTTGACCAATACACATTGTTAATCTTTTCTCATTAAGTTTACCTAATATACTTTATTGTTTTTAAGTGCTTTCTTTATCTTCGCTTCTCACCTTACGTAAAGAATCCCGTACTACCATCAGAGTTATACCCCTCCACGCTGAATAAGGCGTGGCATCGCGATTCAAACGTATGATGACAGACCGGTGGAGGTATTAAGAAAAAAGTTAAAAGAACTGTCATCACGAATACTCGCGACAATATCCCTAATTTAGTTAATTATCAAATTATAGAATTTTCAGATCCAACTGATATTGCCAATGCTTTTGCACAGCATTTCTCATCTGTATATGAAACTGAAATAATTATACAAAAAGTGCCTCCTCCACTATCCACAAATGATCTCCACATAAGCTCTTATAAATTCTAAATATCAGAAATTTGGGAACAACTAGAAAATATAAATACAAATAAGGGGCCGTGTCCAGATGATCTTCCTTCTAGCTTTCTGAAGAAATGTTCTTTTTCTCTGTCAAGACTTTTATGGCTGCTTTTTAACAATTCACTGTCTAGGGGTATATTCCCCACCAAATGGAAAACTACATACGTCACACCTAGATATAAGAATAGTGGTAACAAGAATGACGTTTCAAATTATAGACCTATCTCTAGAGTTTCGCAAATACCAAAGGTTATGGAGGCAATAATTACAAATTATTTAGAAAAAGTATTTAATAACCTTATTATAACAAATCAGCATGGTTTTGTAAAAAATAAATCCATAACTACAAATCTACTTTTATACACTGATTTTATTTATGAAAAAGTGGAAAATGGTCACAATGTTGACTCAATATATACAGATTTCATGAAGTGCTTTGATAAAATTAATCATGGTTTGTTAATAAATAAACTTTATTGTTATGGAATTTCGGGAACTTTGTTGGACTGGATGGGCTCATTTCTGACGGATAGACAACAAATCATAAAGGTCAATAATCATTATTCTGACCCTATTAATGTGACTTCTGGAGTGCCTCAGGTGCGATATAGAAAGTTGTTTCGCCCATTCTAAATTCATCCTTTATGCCGATGACCTCAAAATCTTTAAAGAAATAAAAAACGATAACTGCTCTAAACTTTTACAGGAAGACTTGATAGATTTTATATATGGGGTAATGAAAACAAAATGTTCTTAAACATTAGTAAATGTAAATATATCAGGTTGAGTAAATCTTTAATAGGGGATTGTCCCAACTACCACATCAATAATAACAGTCTGGACAGGGTGGATATAATTAGGGATTTGGGAGTCTTGGTGGACCATAGGCTCATATTTTCGGTTCATGTGGGAAACTGTCGAAATCAAGCCCTGCGTATCTTGGGTTTTATTAAGAGAAACACAATCGACTTTAAGAATGTAGATGCTATAAAGCTACCATATACCTCACTGGTTAGACCACACCTAGAAAATTGCTCGGTTGTTTGGAATCCCCATTATCAGGTCTATATTGACAAATTGAACAGTGTCCAGAGAAAGGTCTTGAGATACATAGCTTTTAAAAGGAGCATTCCTGTGGAAGATATAAATTACAGTGATCTAGAACAAACATTAAACATTCAATATATCTCAAAACGTAGGCATAATTTTGACATTATTTTATGCTACAAATTAATCACCAACAGTAGCGTGCCGTGGGTATAAGGGCGGGAGGGGCGAGCTATTTCGAGGGCGCCGAATGGTGAGCCATTTGCAGTTTTCATTAGGAGGCTGAGGCGGGTTAGATAGAGGGCGGAGGG
>JAEQML010065287.1:0-21156 GCA_016904865.1 Pissodes strobi | reverse complement strand
GCACTAGTAAGCACTGATTAGCCAACTGTCAATCTTATAATGGACGCGTGATGTTTTTAATCGTAACGTCGCGTCATTACAACACCATGCATTATTCAGGAGAAAAACAGAAAATGCCGATAGCGTTCTTGGAATCAGAGCTGTAAATATTTTAAACATGCATATGATCGATATCCAATTTTATCGTTGCCTTAAAAAAATGAAAATGCAGGTATCTCGGTATATATTTTAACATTTAATAGCAGAACCCGAAATTGAAATCAAACACTGTAACTGAATAGATAGAACGGCTCTAATTGAAATTATAGAGCAAATGGACGTATAGTAAAAGCCTGAAGTCTGTCGGTTGTTGATAGATGAATAATGAACTACACTAACAATAAAAATATTTATTATCAAACCATATTGCATCTCAAACTAGTGACATTTGCTCATGTAAACCGTATTAAGATAGAAGGTGTGTATATATTCTATGTGAATATTGTATTAATCTAGTGTGAATAGCTAGGTTTAAGATGGAATTGATATCGTAACTCTGTTATGCATTGACGTTAATATACTTCCGGCTTTTTCATATATTACGCAGCATCTAATTTATTAGGTGCGTTTAATTCCGTTTATACTGTTAGATTTACAGTACCTTTGAGCAAGAAAAAAGCGGTAGCTGGTATTTGACACGTCGCAATTTCCTTGGCTTCCTGAATAGATACCAATTTTATCCAGCAGATTATCATCATATTCATTTCATTGTACCATTAAAATTGTATATTAAAATTGAAGTGGCTAATAAGTAATCACAATTCTATGTTAAAATTCTATGATCAATCTAGAGATTTTATACTGCATAAAATATCATGTAAGTCTTTTACGAAGATATTATAATTTAGTTAGGTAGAGGCAATATGGTGATTTTTATGTAAGATCTGTGCATATCTATATGTTATGGCCGTAAAATCTAAACATAAATTAAATCATAATTTTTATGATTTTGATGTTATGTGGTTTGTATATGGAGTGAACGAAATATTAATAAATAATTAAATTAAAATATAAGCCTATTTATTTTAGTGACCTTGTCACGGGCCGTTTTGGCTATCGTATATCGAAGCGTAAATAACCTTAGAATTCGTCATCATTCATAATAATATGACTTCGAGCGCATTTACTAGCGAAAACCCTTCGTAGATTCTGGCTGGCTTCGCTTCGACGATATCTTGATCGAGACAATTAAAATAAACAGATTTCGATTTCGAACAAATTGAATTTGGCGCGTGAGTACCCCGAAAGTAAAGTCGGTGATTTTCAGTGTTTCCGGCTTTCGTAGCGCATACTGTTTTGGTTTGGTTGTTGAGTTTGGCATTGAGCGCAGTTAGTTAATTTTCTCAGAATAATTGGGAAATTCTATTAGTTTGAGTGGCTTAATGACAATGCCCTTTTGGCTACTCTGAGTAGTTTTTTTTTGGTAGATGCCTATACATCAAAATCTCAGATTTCCATTGTCTAATTCACCTGGGGGAATTATTGAGAGGAACATGTGACTTGCCATGCCATGCATTCATCGGCGGACCGAGTTTTTCGAAGTGGGGATTCTTTGCTTCTCGAGTTCCGATCTTCTGGCGTCACTCTCTACGTCGATCTTTGTGAGTCAAGCAGTTATTTTGGACACCGGTTGGAATCAATTTTTGATTTTACCTTTGATGGGATTTTCCAACCGGGCCATTGTTAACAGTTTCAATCTATATTTGTTGTGTGTTAAGTGTTGGTGTCTGAAACTGCCCTTTGTGGGATTTGAATGCTGCTTTAGCGAGGTGAGTTGAGTGTTTTTGCATTTTATTCTTTCTGTGAACGCTATATCATTTCAACATTGTGACGTACGTCGGCGGATTTTTAATTCCTTTTTTTTAATCCCTTACAGAGGTCCTCTTGCCCAACTGTAAAGCTATCCAGCAACTGGCTACCCCTACACAGGTAAATTGTTTTTTTTTTTAATTCGGATTTCTCTTTTTCCTTGATGGTTGATTTTGATTACCGAGCTATAATGCTCGTCAATTAAGAGTTACGTGTGGAACCTTGAATATGTGTTGTTTTACAGGGTCTTACCGTTGGGGCTATTCCTCTCGTTGGGTCTATTCCTACCGTTGCGTTGGGTCCATTGCTACCGTCGGGTTCATTGCTATCGACAAGCATCGTTTACGACAGGGTGTTCCTTGGCTACGCCTGTCTAGCGGTACTACCCATATAGAGTCTTGCAGTCCTTCGCCTGTCAAGGAAGTCTTCTTCCTACCGTGAGCTGTTTCTTTCTGGAAGCTGCCTGAGGAGCTACTCATCGGCCAAGTGAGCAATTTCTATTTTTTCCTATAGATATTTTGCGGCAACTTACGATCTCATTATTATTATTTTTTGGCTTTGTTTTCGAACAAAGATTAACTTTTTATCTTTTTCTTCTTAATTAAGGTAACATTTATTTTAATCTTATTTTCTTTTAAATGAACTTTGATTATTAGGCCAATTTTGTCTAGCCGAAGACGCCTGATTACATTTAATCAAATTCTAAAATTCAGTTAAATCCGTTTGATCTAGAACAAATCAGATTTTGGATTAAATTTTGAACTTTTAATTGACTGACGCAATAACGTTGTTGATCAGATAACTACTGTTGGCAAGACGGCAGCGGCGGATCTAGGGACGCGTGAACCTCAGGACAAAAGACATTTATGGGCCCCTACCACAAAAATACTTTATGATCCGCGGCATCGGGGGGCCCTGCTGAACCTTGGGCCCCAGGGCGGCGCACCGAACTGCCCGGTGATATGTCCGCCACTGCGAGACGGCCTACTAGACTTTGTGTTATTCTTAATTTTTATTTTGGCCTTTGATATATATTTTTATATTCAAACAAATTATTCATTATCCTGGTCCTACCGGTAACTTGACCGGGGATTACTTACGCTTAAGTTGATATACGTAAATGATTGGTTGCTACAATAACGCCAGGTCTAACTAGTTTTTTATATTGTTTTTGCGGCAGTTACCAACGTATCTTAACTGATATCCAGATAAGCATAGTTAGTGAGTGATACGGCCCTGTAACGAATCATGATTCGACGTCCGTGAGTTAGTCTTTGATTAAGTGAGTATTCGAGTTATTTGAACTTTCCCACAACGACATAACGAGTATATTTGCAAGGTCGCTGGCCTGCGTTCACATTTTATTGACGCTATTTTTTTATTATTGTTGCATTAAGCGTTCGTCGTAAATTACGATTGAATATTTCGGCGTTTGTTAAGATAAAGCGTATAATTTAGTTCTTCAAGTAACCGAGCAAAACCTACTATTTCTCGTTGAAATACAGTGTTACCATAAAATTAATCTGCTAGAATTACTGGTCATTTTTTCATCCTTACTCTTTCTTTTATAATCAGCTGTAACAGTAATAAACCGATTCTTTGTTGGTTTATTTCCCTGTTTTTTTTTTAATTAACTCTTGATTAATATTCCAAAGGAGAGGCCCTCTGAAGTAAGTATCCGATTTATTATTATGTGCGCTCAATAATTGAAACGTTCTGGATTTACTTTTGGTTAATATTTGAGTATTTGTGTTTCGCTGACTAGTAATTTTTTTTGGGTAATATTTGGGTATTTGCTTATTACCAACTTTGATTAATTTTTGGGTAATTATTTTTGCATTTAATATCTACTGATAAATTGCCGACATATATCTGATCTAATTTTCTAACTTATTTTTGTTGTTTTATTGATCGGCTTTCTGAGAAAAAAAAACATTTTTTTATATTCTTTTATTTTGTCGTGAAGCTTAAGCTAAGACGAATTCCATATTTCAACTTTGCGGTATTTCTCGCTTGTGCTGTCTACAAGCCCGTGGCGCCTTAAATGAATCAACCCACTTCTACTCTCTGACATTGGAGCTAGGACCTAATTTATACGCTCGGCGACAACTCGTTTTAGCCTACGCATTGACATACGTAAATTCCTTCAATTTCAAGTTTCAAATTCTCAAAATTAAAAATTGTCTTTCGATTTGAGATTATTCACTACCAGTTCCTGCTAAGCTGGAGTGAAGGTTTTGCGCCCATTGTGAGCTCCGATAGAACATCGTTATTGATTGCACCGAGTACATATCGGAAAGATGCACTGATACTATTTTTTTTTTGTTTCATCAAAGAAAATTAACTACGGGGGATAAAAGATTCCATCAATGAAATTGACGACGTTATGAATTAACCAGAATATGGTTGGGCTCAAAAAGAATAACTTTTATAGTGACCGGCAAAAAAAGAAATAGGCCAGAAGAAAAAATTGAGTATATTATTATGTGACAGGAAGAGCAAAAAGTGTAAAAATTCATTCAGCAATATCAAATTTGTAAAGTGGTGTGTTTAATGCATAAGTTTGGGTTAAAATTTTCCAAGGCAACGAACAGCTTTGTACAGAACTTGGAGTTTTTAATCAGCCCGGAGCAGATGTGGAGAGGATCATCGCCTGCGGCGAGAAAATGCTTATTGCGTGTGTGCCACCCTAGATGATCTCCGCTACACCCTATACAACAAGTTAGCTGCCACGCAAAAGCTAGATGCTGATATCTTTGCTCAGTGGCGTAGCTAGAAATGTGGGCGCCGGGGGGCAAGCCTATCCGCTGGCGCCTAAAACAAACCAATATTTTGTGTATATACGCAAACTATTCCTAAAACAAAATATTATAATATTAAACGTATATTTTTGAAGTGAAACTTCTTAACGCGCGCCGGGAGTAAAATTTGTCACACGGCTGGCGAGCTGGCAGGGAACGGAAAACGGTCACGGACGTTTATTGTGATATCTTTGTTAGTTTACAAGCTAAAAATACGGGCTTTGCTGTATTACCTTGTCAAGACATAAGCGAAACTTTTATGAAGAAGAGTTTTTTTTCATTTAGGCCTTTCCTTTTTGTTAATTGAGTGATATATTTAAAAAAAACTACTTTTTAACCAAATCCGTTAAGATATGTATAAGGCTAGGGCGTTTAATTATTGTGATATATTTGGTAGTTTACAAGATACAAATATGCGGTTTGCTCTATTACCTTGTCAAGACATAAGCGAAACTTTTATGAAGAATAGTTTTTTTCATTTAGGCGTTTCATTTTTGTTAATTGAGTGATATATTTAAAAAAAACTACTTTTTAACCACATCCGTTAAGATATGTGTAAGGGTAGGGCGTATAATTATTGTGATATCTTTGTTAGTTTACAAGATACAAATATGGGGTTTGCTCTATTACCTTGTCAAGACATAAGCGAAACTTTTATGAAGAATAGCTTTTTTTCATTTGAGCCTTCTCTTTTTGTTAATTGAGTGATACCTATATTTAAAAAAACTACTTTTTAACCAAATTTGAGGCTAGGGCGTGTAAGTTTAAGAAGTTTCACTTCTGATATGCGCACATAGTACACACGCTTTTTTTATTTACAGGAATATGAATATAAAATATATAAACGGCAACCAACCAACAGGTACATATTTAAATATAAACGTAAACTAAAAATCTGTAACCTTAATAAATTAATTAATTAATTAAATATTGGAGTTTTTCTTCGGTTTTGAATCGACGTAAATTGATCGAATATGTGATCAAAATGAATTTTTTGGAAAAATTCATTTTCTATGCTTAGTATTGCTAGGATATTAAGCCTTGTCTGGCTAATGGTACTGCCTAAATACGAAACTCTAAATAACACATACTTTTTCACGACCGAAATCTTCAGAATTTTTGTCTTTGAACTCGCATGCCGCCATAATGCCGCCGCGTCGGGATATATCTTTTTATTCCACGTAGAATAAATAATAAATACCTGACACAAAATGTATTGGTTGGGTAAAAAAATTAATACATATTTTGTTCTTTGATTGTATTATAATTAAATTAATTTAAAAACTGAGTTAAGCTCATGAGCATTGTTAGCATTAGCATATTATAAATTCGGAGTGGCGCCTAATTTGTCTTGGCGCCGTGGGGCCTTGCCCCCCCTGGCCCACCCGGTAGCTACGCCACTGTCTTTGCCCCCTACAAGTGCAGCTGCTTGACAATGACAACGCTCATTGCACTTGTACCTGCAGGTAAGTTAAAGAAAAATAAAACGGTACAGCATTCTGGATTAGTAAAATATTATTTAGGTTGTTATTTGTTAGGTTCAAGAATGGCTTGGACACAGGAACAAAACTGGACGCAACGAAGTATGGCTGGAGAAAACTGGACAACCCAGTGCGGCTTGTGCCACACTGCTCCGAGTCTCCTGAACTAGTGATTGGCAAACTGACTCATTTGAATGTTTTGAAACATTTGAATCAAATCACTAAGATATTTCGAAACATTTGAAGGAGTCTAATTACGGTATACGGTATTACGAACATTGGGATTGGCAAACGCGTTTTGAATAAAAATTGTCTTCCAAAATTATTGTAGTAAGTAGTTGGAGTTTTTCATTTGTAGTTTGCCTTAAGGAATAGAAACAAACAATTCAAACAAACGTTAATGTTCATTGTAATACTAATAAATATTAAAAAAAAAACTAAAAAATAAATATTTTTTTATTATCAAAGCATAATAATATTACAAAATAGAAATAATATTTCAGCTTAAAATGTCGTGCTATGTTGGACGTTGATCCATTCTTTATCGTTAACAAGGGCGTATATAAGGGGGGGCAGGGAGGGGGAAATTCACATAAAATAATGTGTAAACTAACGAAACTTAAAGCCAGAGCACATTACAAATTATGGGAAGATAAAATTCGATGAATCTTCGACTCACCTTTTCACTCAATGGACGAGAAACGAGACACTTCGGTTCAGTTCAGCTCTGTGTGTGTGGTTTTCAACGCTGAATCACTGATTTGAAACATCAAAATTTCATGTATCGAAACAGTAAAACAATCCTCTGATTCGACTCATTGTTTCGAATCAACGACTCAGTAGCCAACACTCTGAACCAAATTAGGTGAGTGTGCAAGTCCGGATGTGGAAATGTCGGTTCGAGATGGTGTGCCGGGAATGGTGTCATCACTGCAGTGGAGGGCTGATGTGCCCTTATTTATTCTCTTTAAACAACTCTTTTATCAGTCTCTGTTAAAACCTCACGCGCGTTCTCACGCAAATGCCACGGCACGCGCCTTCACACACTCACAAGATGTGCGTCAGCTTGAAAACGGGTCAGATAAGCCCATTTTGCCCCGTTTTTTAGTCATTTCCGGTGATTTTTTTTCCGATTGGAAAAAATTGTCATTTCCGGGTTGAAGGAATATTTTTTCTTAAAAAAAAAACACGTTTAAACCATGATCAGATGACTAGTTTACATTAAAATTGTAATATTTCCATTGCCTCCTCTATTTTCCAATGTGGGGATTTTTTGGGACTTTGTTTCCTTAGATCACTGTCTTAGGAACCGAAATCAGTAGTCAGATGTTATGAATTAATTTTTTTCACCCCAAAAGCTATAATTCCTGTACTATATCTTACAAATCAGTATGCAAACATCTGCCGATTTTGTGGAATCGACGTTTATTCTCGATGTTACGTACTGCTTACACTAACAAGCAACTTGGACCTCCTCTTCTTTTGCGGTGACAACAATTTATTAAGATTAAACCACATAGTCGTGGTTTTTTTTAATTCAGGGACTAACACGCTCCTATAACTGCCATATTACCGTGCATACAAAATGATTGTGCTTAAAACTCTACCTAACTCGCTTTTATACTAAATGTTTGCTTAATCAAGCGGAACCAAAGGGACCAATCCTGGAAACCCACTAAAATTAGTATACCAATCTCAGTTCAACATTAAGAAATTATTAGGTGGTCCAAAGGACAAAATTGAAATATTAGAAAGAAGTGGAATATATGAAATTGGATGCATGGATTGTAACCAAAAATATGTTGGGCAAACTAGAAGATCTATACAAACGAGATTCAAAGAACACATAGCTCATTTAAAGTATGGTAGAACAGAAAAATCAAATGTTGCCGAGCATGCTTTTGATAATAATCATAGAATAACAATTAATTCATAATTTAACTGATAGGAAATTATTAGACGCATATGAAAGTATGGAAATTATTAAATGTAAGAATAGTTTAAATAGAGATAGAGGGCCTACTCCGTATAGTCCATTGCATTGGTTGATCGAGCGTGTCTAGTTGGTTTCCAGGATTGGTCCCTTTGGTTTCGCTTGATTAAGCAAACATTTAGTATAAAAGCGAGTTAGGTAGAGTTTTAAATTTAGTTTTAATCATCTCCTGAAACGCGCGTCGAGTGCAATAATTTTGTTTCGGTATTGTGGATAAAATTCCGTTTTAATAAACCCTAAGGTGAAAATAGCAAGAAAACTAGATTCAGTTTCAAAACTTTATTCTATTGAGAATTTAACCAAATATACAAATGACAATTATTCTGGTGAAATGTTTCAGTAAAACGGTCGATGGATTTCCTGATGACATAAATGTAGTAGGTAGGTAAATGTATTGAAAAATGTCAATTAACAAATAAATTAAATTACGATTATGTCTACCTCTATATGACGACACATACAAAGATACAAAACTTTGCTAAATCTACTTCCACCATACCGTACGTAAACTCTCTTATTGAGTTTTTGTGTTAAGGATGTCGCTCACTAATAGTGTATCTAGAATAGCAACGGCGCGTACTGAGGAGTGTATTTTGATACTCGTTGTGCTCTAACTTTACAATTGACTAGATGAATAACAAAATTCTCTTTATCGTTCTATGATGGGCAAAATTATTTTTGTACAGATGGAACTCAACGAGTTGAAAATTCTTGTAAAAAGACTATTCATTTTCAATTTTTCTGTAAAATTAATACCTAATTAAGGATTATTGACGATAATTTCAAAAGTGCTGCTCTTATTTATGATGCACCTTTTTTATTTCAATATTATAACTTAGAAAATTGGGAATTTATGTAGACAGACGAGTTCTATAACACGCATATGAAAATCAATTAAATAAAAAGTTTTGTCTTAGATATGTTCAAAAATATCATACATTAAAAACTACACTGCAGGGCCTTCATAATAATAACAAAACAATCTTATAATAACAAGCAATAAGTAATTATCATACAATAAAAATGGAAAACTATATTGGAACCCTATGAACGTAGAAATGAACACTAAATATACTCAGTGGCGGCTGGTGACATTTTCATAATTATCGGTAAAGATAACAAGAACTGTTGAATGAATTGGGATTGAAATAATAAATCGCTAACATTGGCCACCACAACTAGAAACAATTGTATATTAGACTATTGATATTTACGGCACGGTCACGAGATATTAATCTGAATCTCGTGTAAACAATACTTCACATCAACACAAAAACCCACTGTTTAAAATATGTTCTTATACCGTGTATAACAGTCTTTACTTTTAATTGCCTATAATTCATCATGTAGATCCCCTTCACTGTCTTGGTTCCCCGGATCGCGGCATGCAGCGGGAGTTTCAAAATCAAAGGCATATTCACATCTGCAAATCATGAATTATATTAAACTATTATTAGTGGAGATACGAAGGAGTTCTATATACTGATACCAAATATTTTATAACATATATCACAAGTAATTTAAATATTCAGTATTGATACAGAAAACTGGGAACCAGTTTTGTTAAACTATGATCCTAACATAGCATCAGAAATGTTTTTAAATATTTTAAAGAATCATATAGCTGCTGCTGCTTGTGAAAGAACTATACCTAATTAAAAACTACGCATTAAACCTTGGATCACCTCAGCTTTACTTATTTCTATTAGGACTAGAGAGAGGTTACACAAGTTTTGTGTCCAGAATCCTGGGAATATTCTTGCCAAGCAAAATTATTTAAATTATAGAAACCACCTTATAGGAAGCACCTTATTTTTAAAGAAAGTTAAGTGCTGCGAATGGCAGCCCTAAAAAAACTTGGGAAATAATTAATCAAGCAACTAACGACTGTAACTTGAAGTGTGGTATATCATGTTAAGAGGGCTGATGACCAGGTGCTGAAAGATCAAGGAGACATAGTCAATGAACTTAATAGTTTATTTTGCTCTGTTGGTGCCAAGCTGGCAAGTAAGATTTGTGAACCAAATAATTCACCTGAGTTTTTATGTAGAGAGAAACATTTACCTAATTCAATGATTTTACATCCTATTAGGGAAGACAAAATTATTCACTCCATAAATTCCTTAAAAAATACTTTCTCAAAGGATGATTTTTATATAACTAGTGCAATTGTAAACGAAAACTATAGGTCCTTGATTGCTCCATTGGTCTACATTGTGAACCTGATATTAGCAGTGGGTTATTTACGGATGTCTAAGCTATGATTATACCTTTACATAAAAGAGATGAAAAAAACAGGTATAAACAATTACCAATTGCTCTTTCTGGTTCTATAGGTAAAATAATTGAAAAATGCATTAAAAATAGGCTGTCTTGTAACTTTTTAAATAAAAACAAAATAATGTCTGGTTCACAATTTGGGTTTAGGGAAAAAGTGGACACAGATGATGCTCTTCATGAAACTACTAAGTTTGTTATTGAGTGCTTTAACAGCAATTATAAACCTTTGGTTGTATTATTGGACCTCTCAAAAGCATTTGACACTGTGAATAACAGTATTCTACTAAATAAACTTAGTAATATTGGTATCAGGGGAAAGGTATAGGATTTGTTTAGTTCCTATCTTACAAATAGATACAAGAGAGTCAATTTAAACTGTGTATATAGCCCCTGTAATAAGGTGGAATATGGTGTTCCACAGGGTAGTTGGTCCTATTTTATTCTAAATTTATATTAATATTGTGTACAGGGTGATCCCCTATAATGTCGCCCCCCTTTAACTTTTTTATTTTAAGTGTCTCAAAAAAATTAAAAGTATGGTTATGTAGGTACTGAAAAATACTTTTTTTCTGCCTATAAAAAATATTGGAAAAATGATCAGTATACAGGGAAAAACAAAAAGTTAATTTTTTTCCAATGGAACACCCTATATATGAATTTATTTTTCGATTCCTCGTAAAATTCTAAGCATATTTTATGTATGATGTTATACCTCTAGAGTTAGTAGTTTCACAGCTATAAACAGTTGAAAATCGGTAGTTTGGCTACTTTTCACCTTGGTAGCAAGGAGATCATTACAGATGGAGTAAAATGAATTTAACATTCCTAGCTTAACTTTCCAAGAGCTATCTGATGGTGCTAACTTATGGTACCTACCGAGGTACCAGATTTGGTACCCATGGTACCGCCTGCCAGTTAGTACCGTCAGATAGCTCTTGAAAAGTTAAGATAGGAATGTGAAATTCATTTTACTCCATCTCCAATGATCTCCTTGCTACCAAGGTGAAAAGTAGCCAAAGTACCGATTTTCAACTGTTTATAGCTGTGAAACTACTAACTTTAGAGGTATAACATCATACATAAAATATGCTTAGAATTTTACAAGGAATCGAAAAATAAATTCATATATAGGGTGTTCCATTGGAAAAAATTTAACTTTTTGTTTTTCCCTGTATACTGATCATTTTTCCAATATTTTTTTACGCAGAAAAAAGTATTTTTCAGTACCTACATAACCATACTTTTAGTTTTTTTGGGACACTTAAAATAAAAAAGTTATAGGGGGGCGACATTATAGGGGATCACCCTGTAGAATACCCATTTATTCAGTACAGTACGCCACAGAGCTAGCTCCAAATGGTACATAAAACACAAACTTAAACATTACATTATATAAAATTTGAAAACGTATAACGAAAAACATACAATATATAAAGAAGAAACAAAACAAATTAATTAAGGGACCAGACGCTTTAAAGAATAAAACGTATATTAAAAATGTCAATGTGGTTAAATTTTCCATTATATATGGATAACATTTGGTCTATGAAAGCCCTTTGTCCATAGTTGGTCCGGTGGGGCAGCTGCACAAACAGTAGCTGGTGTCTCGTAGTTCTTGCAGGCACCTTGAACTGCACAAGACTCAACAACTTTGGGCTGTCAATCTGTCCATGGATCAATTTGTGCAGAAAAAATGCGTAGTAATTATGGCGGCGTTCTTCAAGCGACTTGAGGCCACACAGCAAGAGACTTGTTTTGTAGGCGAGGTCTTGGTTCGGAAAGCGATGTTTAAATAGGAGATATTTGAAGAATTTGTTCTGGACTTTTTCCAGTCTAGATTTGTGACATAGATAATTCGGGCTCCAAATGACACAACCATATTCCAAAATGCTTCTTATCAAACAGTTGTAAAGCGTAGTAATTGCTTTGGTGTCTGTCATGTTTGATGTGTTCCTTTTTATAAACCCCAATAGCCTAAAGTTCTTTGCAACAATCTGATCTATGTATGAATTGAATGAGAGATCTCTATCAAACATTACGCCCAGATCATTGAAAGTTGAGACGGCTTCTAGTGTTGTTTCATTAATATGATATTCTGTTTGAGCGGGCCTATTGATTTTATAAAAACTCATCTTCTTGCATTTATTAACATTAAGATCTAAGAGATTCGTTTCACACCAGAAGATAAGATGATTTATTAACTGTGGAATAAAATTTAAGGTCATCTGCGTACATCAGGAACTTAGATCTTTTAAAACAAGACGTAATATCGTTAATAAACAATGAGAACGATACCAGAGCTATATGGGACCCTGTGGAACACCCGACAGTACCGTAATTTCTTTTGAGGCGACACTTCCAACTAGCACTCGTTGCCGCCGTCCAGAAAGGTAGCTTTTGATCCATGTAAGATAGTGTGAGCCAATTCCAATGTTTGAAAACTTAAAAAGGAGAAGTTTGTGACATATACTATGAAAAGCCTTAGAAAATTCAGTATATAATACATCAATCTGGTGCCCTGCTTCAAGATTTGTTGTCAGGAAATTCTGGTAGACGGCCAGATTAGTAGAAGTTGAGCGGCCTCTGAAGAATTCATGCTGGATCTCAGTTATGTAATTCTTATAAGTTTTAAAGATTTCGTCAGTGATGATGGATTCTAAAATTTTTGGTAGAGCTGATAGGATGGATATACCTCTGTAATTCTTAAAGTCCGCCTTGTCGCCAGTCTTGTAAACAGGGAAGAGTGTGGACTCTTTCCAGGAGGAAGGAAAAAACCCCTTATTGAAGGTACTTTGAAACAGAGAGCAGATTGGTCCTGCCAGTGACTCGCAGCACTGTTTCAGAAAGACTGGAGGTACCCCATCCAAACCCACACTCTTATTACAATCTAATTGCTTTAGCTTATCAGAGATCTGCTCAATTGTAAAGTGATGGTGCACAAGTGTTCCGCCATGCTCCACGTTTTGGTTTTCCGTGAAACACTCGTCACGAATGATCAGATGGTCAGAATAACTGGATTGAAAGTGATCAGCAAAAGCATCAGCAATGTCTTGCGGATTCTCCAAGAGTAAACCGTTGAAATGAATTCTTTTGGGTTAGTTTGGGTTAGTGCCGGTTTCCTTCTATAGGGAGTTTATAAACGACCAAAAGTGCTTAATTTTTTCTGGGATCATGCGTTCTGTGTTTGAAATGTAAAGAGCGTAGCAGAGTTCAATTTGAAAGTTACTCTCTCGGCGAGCCTCAGAATACCAAACATAGGCGCTGTGCAATCCAGAAATTCTGTGTTTGTGATAAAGACGATTTTTTTCCCTAATAGCTTTTTTAATTGAGGAGAGTACCATTTAGGGAATCTAGTCATAGTCACAACCTTTTTTGAGACATAAGTTTCGATTGCCTCACCGATGATATTATAGAACTGCTGAATCATTAGCTCAGAGTCATCTTGAGAGCTTAGAAAGTTCCAGTCAGCACTGTTCAGAAATTGGTTTATAGCCAGATAATCAGCCTTCGGAAATTGGTGTACCGTTATGTTTGTTTTATTCTCAATGAACGAGATGGTTCGGGAGTTAAAGTGAAATTCCAGGGGAGGGTGGTGAGTGTCGACCTCCACTAAAGGAAATTCACTCTTATCCAGTCTGCAGAATTGAATGTCGCCAGTGAAAACCAGGTCCAAAGTTCTACCAAGCTGGTTAGCAATTGAGTTGTTCTGCTGATGATTCACATGATTGCAAATGCTCTGGTTTTATTCGTTCTGTCAAGAGCGTTAAATATCTAGGGGTCTATTTTGATCGATTTTTAAAATGGGACGTTCACTTTGATCATATAGAGGATAAATTAAAAAAGTTAATCTACACATTTTATGAATTACCGAATCTATTAAATAAGGATGCCATCACAAGTGTTTACAAAGCATCAATCTGTTGGGGTGCAGCTCATAAAAAAGCTTTAAGTAGCCTCATTATTGCACAAAAAAATATTTTAAAAACTGTTGTTTAAAACAAAGCGATTTTCTTCAGATTTGTTATTTGAATGGAATGGAATTATTACGGTTACTCAAGTTTACATTAAGAATGTACTGAGATCTTCTCTTAGTCGTCATTTATTTAACAATTTCATAAATCATTCTATTTTGACAAGGCCTAATGCTAATTGTCACTTGACTTTACCTAACTCACATTACAGTGCTACCCAGAGGTGTCACATTTGTGGCACCTAAAATTCTAAACATGTTGCCCTGCAGTTTAAACAAAAAAAAAATTATTTATAAAGAGAAACCTTAATAAGTGGATTAAACATAATACCCAACGAATTAGGCAGAGAATACTCTTTTTATAGGACACACTATGATTTTTAGTTGTTGTTTATTTGTTTGTATATTTTAATGCCTCACACTATTACTAGGGAATGCCATTTTTCCATGTCATGTTTTACCTAATACAGTTAGGTAAATCTTGGTGGATGTATGGGGGTATCAAGTTCTCACACAGACTTAATGTCCATCTTGCACTTGTTGTCTCTGCTATAGGTATTATTTTTATTTAATTGTATTTCATTTAATATTATGTGAAAAATACCAAAGAAAAGACATCATTTAAACTGCAAAACTTAATGCTATAGTGATATGCCAAATGTTTAACGGCCTGAAACTAAACAGGCAAGGCCAATGAGCTATTTAATAGGAACATTATTTCAATACCTTCATTACACCATTTTACAGATGGAAGAGAAAATAATAAACACTGATCAGAATTAGAATTTAAATATGATAATCTAATTTTCACGCAATGTTTTTTAATATGAATAATATTTTTAATATGTATTATTGTGTACGAACTTTTTTCTCAAAGACAATTAGGTTGCATACCTGTTTGGTTCTGAAACACTGACAACTTTGTTCTCAGTGCCACAAGAAACTCGAACTTTTGTTGATCTATTTGGACCATTCCAGCAGTTCTGGCCGTGCTCATACAACATAACGCTGTAGGGATTGCTGCTAGGACCATCCCAGCGAGACCACCTAAAAAAAAACATAACAGTACTATTTGTTGTTCCAATGTTTCAATTTAACTAGCTGAGGAATCAAGCTAGATTAAGGAATATGCCTTAAAATCCATTGGTACTATGCAACTGACATAATATATTTGGTGTGTTCACATGATAAAACAATTACACGTACTTGCCCAAACTAGTTTCCATAGCATTGGACTTTGGAAGTTGCAAAGTCTTCTCGAAGGGACACAATTTATACACATATTCATGGTCTTTGTACTCAAAGCATTGCCCCTCTAAATGAGCAAACTCTTCTTCAGGTCCGAAATCTTTCTTGAGACTTTCTTCAATCTGCTTTATTTGGTCGTTTATCTCTCTAAAGTCACGTTCAGATTCTAGAAAAAAGAGAAAATAATAAAGAAGCAAAGTTCATTCATAGAATGCTTTTTCCAGAATTATATCTCATAAAACAGTTACTCTACATGGAACATTGAAAATATGTTAACTACAATAAAACAATTTTCTTAAAACATTTCCATAATTTTTAATAATTAATCAATTAAAATAATACTTTTGAACAAGTGACACTTTTTTTTGTACATTTTGGTAAATATAACACATTCAATTGATCAATTATTAGCTTACCAGTGTATTGGTTTCTAGCTTCAGTTGCTTGATCTACCAGTTTCTGAGTTTCATCATCGTATGGCACATGTTCATTATCCTGAGGTTCCTCTTCTGGTTCTTTATCATCTGCATCTTCATCATCTTCTTCTTCATGGTCTATACAAATCATGTTTATGTTAGTGACTAGTTTTGTTCATTAAAGAGAGTAGTATAACAAAACTTCCTACTTAGAACTTTTGTGTATATTACTCCACAATAAAATTTGCAAAAATGTATAAAGTAAATATTTCAATTATTGTGCAGTGATAGTATAATGAATAATTCAAATTTAGAAACTGGTGTTTATGAAAAAAAATGATATCATTTACCAACCATCATGTTCCCCTTCTGACTGTTCCTGGTCCTCATGTCCCTGTTGTAAATCTTCAGATTCTGTTTCTGAATCACCTACAGGAGGTTTATACATACCAGCGTCTAAGGTGACCAATGGTTTCATCAAAGCCCACGACTTTTCTAAGAAAGTGTCAAAGTTAACCGATTCTTGATTGTCGAGAAACACTTTTGCTTCTTCTTCAGATACTAAGATATAAAAGTTTTTGTTAAAATTTTAATTGTGGTCGATGCAATGAAAATGAAATGTTTTTTTACTTAGAATTACTAGCAAATTTAGGTACGAAAACAAAGAAATCTGTAACATAACGTCATAGGTTAACAGTGAAAAAACCTGCCTTCTCCATTGCGATCTCTATCAAAAGATTGTCTGCTTTGAATTTCGGCAATATCAATTACACCATCTTGATTGCTATCAAATTTTTTGAAATACTCAACAGCTTCTTCTTTTAGTTTTTCAGCCTCCAACTCAGCTTTCTAAAATAGAAAGATATAAAAAAAACAAAATATAAATCAGATTTCTTCATTACACAAATTCTGTCTAAAAATTGAATAATCTATACAGTTTAATATATAACACTATTTTGTTATGATAATTATCATCAGATTCATTCTAGACAAAAAGTTTACCTTTTTCCTAAATTGTTCTTCCAATTCCCTATAATACTCTAAAGCCTTGTTTTCTACCTCTTCAGCTTTTTTCTTTATGTCTTCCCGTTCATTTTTGACTTTTTCAGCCTCTTCTTTATTTTTAAGCAGTTCATTCAGTCTCTGCTGTTTCTCATTTTTCATCTTCTGTCCCTCTTGACTTAAATCTGCCCTTAATTGTTTTCCTAAAAAATAGATCATTTTGAGTTTAACTATGCAACTTGTAGGTTACATTGAAGTTTATTTCAAAAAGCATTATAAATTGTAAAAATACTGTGTGGGTTATACTGAAATTTACAAATGAATGAGACAGTTTCTTAATTTCATAAAAGGAGAATAGGTATATCATTGTTTATATAAAGGAAAAACCATGGTATTATATATGTATCCAAATAATAAATATCCACAACATGCCAAACTGACCTTTCAATAGTGATAATATTCAACATATTTTGGGAAATCTTAGGATTATTTGTATAATAGGTATGCATTTTGGTGAAGCATTTTGAATGATGATATCTCTGTCAATGTTAATCAGTCATTCTCACCCAAAAAAAAAAACACATGCCTTAAAAAGTTTAGTCAAAACCGTTTTTACAGAACAAATTGTGACTTCTAAAAACCAATATCAAGAGTTTTGCAAACACTGTCCAGACTAATATTTTTCTTATCGAAGAGTTGTTTTATAATTTATTAAGGATGCCCAGATTTGCTTACTGAAAGAAAAATGTAATTGCATATATACCTACCACTTACTATGCTAAAAAATATATACTTAAGTATTACTTATCGCAATTTTTTCAATATTAATAAAACACAGTAATTTAGTTAGTATAAAAGTCACAGCAAACTTGTTATGATTCAAAAACAACAAAGACTTGCCAGACCAATCAAGATTTGATGCATATATTGGTTATATTCTGTTTAGTTTCAGATGCATATTCCTACCATCTGAAAAAATATGTTTTTATCAGTGAAAAAGCTTTAAACACAAACTTACCATATCTTAAAGTAAGACATTCACTATACTCACCAACTTTAAGTAGTTCTGCGAACCTTGCTGCTTCTTCCCTAGCTGCTCTTCCAGCTTCTAAGCAGGTATTTACACAAGTGTTTTGGCCTGAATATTCATCACTACCATCACAGCAATCACAAATTCCATCATTCACCCTATAATAGTGCAAGAGAGTTACATTATATCAATATCTTGAATATGCAACTAAAACTCTTCATCCCCTGAATCAGCTAAAGCATTATGACATCACTCACAATTCATTTAAGACAATTTATTGCCATACTTATCATTCAATCCAGGACAATTGTCACTTAGTTTAGTTGCTTCAGTAAATAAGTGACCTACCAATTCATATTATTAGAGTACTGATATACTAATACAATTGTATGTAAATAGTAATTTGTATATTCAGGTGAAGACATTAAGACATTAAATGTGGCTAGTTAAGTTCTTATAAGACAATCAATTCAAAATGAATAGTGATGTCTTTCAATACACTAAGAATATTTATTTTAGTAATTCTATCCAATGTCATAAGTTCTTAAACATTTTTGATAAAGTAATATCAAAATAATTCAAGTGCACTTATCAAAGAGTTAAGATTGCCTGAATTAAATGAATGTCCTTACCTGTCTGATGACAAAATTTCTGGCTTATAACCTGCATTTGAACAGTAAAAGCTACCTTCTGGGCATGCACTTGTGCCTGGTTCATCACTGCCATCAGGACAATCACAATAATCATCATTTACCTGACAATACATACTTATTTAATGATAAAATATCATTATACACATTTATGTAAATATAAAACTGATCCTGCTAAATTCAAAAATGAATTTTAAGTGATTCAAATAGTGTTAGGGTTGTAAAAAATTGATGTATTTCATAGACAAGGCAATGCAACGGCAATTTCTTACTATAATAATTTTTAGTGATTTAAGTTTATGTAAAAAATAAAATAATTAAACTGAAACTGACCCAAACTATCGTTGGAGATGAGAATCATCTCTGAGATAATTTGGGAGCTAGTTTCACTGAAGAAATATTATTACATTTCCTATTGAGGTTTAACACTGGATTTATAAACTCAAAGTTCGCAATGTTGAGACTCAGTTGGGAGTTGAAATTTCAGTTCAAGATGAACTAATGAAATCATTCAGTTCAATTTATAAACTCAGTTGGCGAAAAGTTCGCTAATTTTCAGAATGTTCGCAAAGTTCAGAGATAACCAAATTTTATGTTCGGAGTTCGGAAAGTTCATTCCAACCAATGAAAAATCACTGTACTAACACGTGGTCGCTGTCAATTGTCAATAGCCGATTCTGTCACAAAGAAATTTTTTATTTGCTTTGCTGTTTGTTTATTATTACCATTGTCCTTATAAGATTATAAGTACCATATACGAACCCATCGCTTGTTATTATTGCTTTTATGGGGTTATGATTGTTAATTGTTATGAAAAATGTCCGAAATTCTATTGGTTACGAATTTTAACCAATCAAATATGAACTTTCCCAACTTTTTGATGATGTTTATAAATGCCATAAAATGAACTGTGAACTCCGAACTCCGAACCTCGCCAACTATGAACTTTCCAACCTCAACATTACGAACTCTACTAGTTTATAAATGGACCTTAAGAACTTCCTTCGACGTTCTAAAGAAACTTCAATATGCATACACGTTGGTACTATCTTTGGAAAATGAATTTTACAGAAATCTCAAGAATATGGTTTACGTATACTGTTGCTTGTAAGTACCTGATTAAAGGGTATTGTTTTGCTACCATCAAAGCAAGTGAAATCTTGCTCTGGGTCATACAAACCAGTCCTAGATAAAGAAACGCCTCTTGGTCTGGGAATTTCCACACTTGAATGACCCACCCCTATTAAAGGTAAGATTAAAAATAGAAGATTTAAGTTAAAAATTTCTAAAACTGCCAAAATATTCATGATTTAGCCGGCTACACTTTCCACTACACCGCACTTACTTTACTTTCCTTCTACCATATGACAGAGCTCATCTCCACCTGTTTTTGACACACTTCAAAACCCCAGAAGACACGTCAGTCGTCAGTTGCGTTATAAGATCCTTTACACAAATAGTGCACTATATAAAAATCGGCCTTTCCTATTGGTCGATCCGCATGGCCCTCCGCTCGCTACGGGGGCTCAAGACAAGGAAACTAACCAGGTGCTAACCCAAACTAACCCAAGACATACCCAAAATCAAGAAAAAAACTGTTTAGAAACATAATCTTAAAAAAAAAAAGCAACCGGGTTTGAACCCGGGCCGTCCAGGTGAGACCCACTTGTCTAAACCTCTACACATTATCTATGCCTCTACACCACGAGAGTACGAGAGCTCTTGACAGAAATCGATTCATCGATTGCATGACGAAGACTATTGTAATACGAGATGGATCGACCAATAGGAGAGGTCGATTTTTACATAGTGCACTATTTGTGTAAAGGATCTTAAAACGCTCGTCAGTTATTAATAGTTTTTTTTCTTATTTTTTGATTGATTGGTTGGTACTAACCATTGAAATGAATAATGTTATCGATGGTACTAACTCTTTCAAAACTATTTTAGGCTATTTACCAGCTCATTACATGGAACTTTCATCGAATGTTCAAATACTTCGGTATATGTATGATGTCGAACTGGAAGCAGTAGTGCAAGGATTACGAGAGGCTAAATAACAAGTTGCGATCCGTCAGCCGGAGTATTATTATGGCTTTGCATATCCCTCCGCTCGCTTCGCTCGCTCCGGGGCTCAAGAAAAGAAAACTAACCAAGTGCTAACCGAAGCCATACCTAAGACTAAACCAAAATTTCCAAAATGATGGATCGCAACTTGGTATTTTGCCGCTCCGAACAACTAAATCATAGAACGTAACTAATCCAAAATTAATAAAAAAAGTTACTACGTTGGGGTTTGGAACCTTCGGCAACATGCACTAAAACAGAGTTTTATCCACAATACCGAAACAGAATATTTGCACTCGACGCGTGTTTCGCTAACCATGTTAGCATCATCAGGAGATGATTAAAATCAGTTTTAATCATCTCCTGATGA
>JAEQML010065286.1:0-21158 GCA_016904865.1 Pissodes strobi | reverse complement strand
AATAGGTGAGGTCGATTTTTACATAGTGCTCTATTTGTGTAAAGGATCTTAAAAATGCCCAACATAACATCCCTATCATAATCCATAGGCTTTTATGATCATGCGGACTGCTGAATTGCACTTATCCTCATACCGCCACGTAAGATGTTTACACATCAATAAAGAAGTGTAATTATTGAAGCATATATGGTTTAAAGTTACTAATCGAAGTTCAAAGTAGGGGCCTTAGCTACTTCCTGTTAAACCAGATTATGTTAGACGACAGCTATCTAATTAGAAACCAGGATAGATAAAATAGACGTTTCTCGTCCATATCTTTCTGGTCTCGCGAATTGCTGTCAACTGGTCTCGTAGCTCAGTGGTTGGATGCTGTGTCTGCGATACGGCGGCCAGGGTTCGATTCGATTGGCAAGACATGTTCTTTTTATCTTTAATATTATATGTTTTTCTTCATTTTGGGCATGCCTTGGTTTGGTTGATTGCGCCCCCGTAACGAGCGAAGAGCCATGCGTGAAATGTAATAGACATTTTTAACCACAATGTGATGCGCGCACAACTGTGAAGCCCTCTGATGTGGTCCGGGCAACGTCTCTTGATAGATAATGCTCGGATGCGAAGGTTCGGTTAAATTCAACATTAATGTTCAGTTTATAATGTATAGTTACTTTTATACAGACTTGTGTAAACAGATAAAAACAATCGATATCGCCTATTCACCCTGTTTAGTTGCTATCTTCACATCGTACGTAAGTAGAGTTGCCATGCATATATTTTATTCTTAAGGATCCTAACGAGTCCTACCGTCTGGCGGGTCCGAGGCTGCGCGCATTTATATATATATTTTTCACTTCATGCAATGTCCTATACTCGATGCGCCCAATAGATTCACTAATCAAGGAAACAATAATTCAATAGCTCGTCTTATTTTATGATTCCAAACATAGGGACTTTGATAAGACATTCTATTTGTATTTGTTGTATTATGGACAAGAAAAAAATAAAACAATAGTTCGATTCAATCATAAAATGAGACGAATTATTTCCGCGATTAGTGAATCTGTTCGGCGCGTCGAGTATAGACTCGCTTCGCTCGCTCCGGGGCGCAACCAAACGAAACTAACCCTAGGCGTGCCCAAAATCAAGAAAAAAAAACGTTTTGCAAACAAAACCTTCAAAAAAAGCATGTCTTGCCAATTCGCGTCTACCTACCTCAAGGCATTGCCATGGGCTAGATTGGATTATTTTAGGTTAGTGTTGTTTGGTTGCGCCCCCGGAGCGAGCGGAAGGGTAGGCATGAAGTGAAATATTAGAACGACAACACCGGGCTGCTGCCAAATGCGCAGTTCCGAAACTCGAAAATTTGAGGTAGGTAGATGCGAATGTCTTGCCACTGGGATAGAACTGGGGCCGCCGTATCAAAAATATGCCATTTAACCACGGACGAGGCCTACTTGACTAGAAGCGACTTTCTGAACCATAAAGACATCTATTTGTCAGAAATGTGATTATGATGCCCGAGCAATTCCAGGACTCGTTAAGAATAAAATATATGCATACGCGCCTTCCTAAAAGATCCCAACGATTCCTACCCCCAGACGAGGCTGCGCGTGCATCACAAAGTCTACATAAACACATTTCTGACAAATAAATGTATTTACGGTTCGGGGGGCGATATTTCCGTTACTAGTGCACTTGTGAACGCATGCGGTTTGAAGACCTGCAATTGGAAAGTATATGGCCCTTCGCTTGGGGCTCAAGAAAAGGAAACTTACCAAGTGCTAACCCAAGCCATACCCAAGAGAAATCCAAAAAACAAGAAAAAAAACTGTTTATTAAAAAAAAAACAAAACCGACGAGATTTGAACCCGGGTCGCCCAAGTGAAGGCCAACCAAGCAGACCCTTAGTCCATCAGGGGATATACTACGGAGGGCTATCCCTCCGTAGGATATACAAACGACTGGTTGTATCGCAAAGACATGCGTCACCTCAAGCAACTAGCCAATCATGCGCCTCTCATTCACAAGTGCACTAGTAACTGAAATATGGCGTCCGGGGATTGTTTTCAGTTAGTGATGGGCGGTCCGGGTCCGTTGATGGATTCGGTCCACCTGAATCAGTCCGTCAGTGGACCCGGTCCAATGGATTCGGTCCAGTGGACCGATTCAGGCTTCACTGCTTCTTCTTGGCATGTCACATACTTATCGATCGCTTCCCGGTCCGGCGGGTCCGGTAACTGCCGCGCCGTGAAACACAAACGTTTGTGTTTTGCCGACGGGAGTTTTTTGCATAACCTGCATTATTCTTTCTAAGATTTTATGAGGTTTAAATGTTTTCTTTAAATTGAAAATAATATTGATATTGAACACCATACGAATTTGGTTTTAAATAGGCAGTATAAAATTATACAAAATCAACAATTTCCATATCAAATAGAACTGAGCTCTTGTAGTTTATATTTTATATATAAAGGAATATAAATATATTTTGTTTTGTTGCTATTTTTTTAGTTTTTTTTTAAATATCTCTTGTACTAAATTTTTTTAATGTAAACAAAATATTAGTTAAAACTTTAAAACAAAAGCAACCATTAAAAATTTTCTTATAATAACATATGCATTTGTTATTATAAGAAATTTTTAATGGTGGCTTTTGTTTGCGCGATTATTACGCAAAAGGTGTCTCTGGTTTTTCAAACCACCGAATTGTATTAATTCAAGAAACTCGACTCCCATAAATCATTGCTTCACCCGAACCGATTCACCACGGCATCGCTTGCAGTCCTCGCACCGCGATTTCTGCTCCGTTAAAGCAAGTAGTGGACCGGGTCCGAATGATATGACGGATTCGGTCCGACTCGTTCAGTTACTGGATCCGTTCATTTGGACCGGGTCCATCCGGACCGACACACCTCTATTTTCAGTGACCTTCGTGTCTCAGTGGTTAAATGCTGCGTTTCTGATATGGCGGCCCGGGTTCGATACCAGTGGCCAGTGGCAAGATATGTTTCTTTTGAGATTGTTTGTAAAACGTATACACGGCTACGCCCGTAAAGGATCTTTAAATGCTAATTATCGTAGGTGCCCATTGAGGGAAGGGCGAAAGGCGGAACGCTAATCGACTATCATGCACGATACTATCAAGCATTTTTCGTTTGAAATCAGTGTTGCCAAAGCACATCTGGAAATTTGAAAAGTGACAACTAAGAATGACAAATAACAGATGTTCCTGTCAAAACTGTCCAAATTTAAAAATCCAATATTTTCTTGTATTTTCAATCTTATTGTGTACAAACAAAATATGAAGCCGAAAAGGAGTGGTGATGCAATTGATAAACTTTTATTTTGAAAATAATTTGAATGTTTAATATGAGATTTCATGGTTACTTGTATTTTATGAAGAATCGCTGGCGCATAAAATGAATTCAAATCCAATGTCGAATACCTGGATGTCTTGGGTGCGAATGTTCGATATTCCGGATATTAGTAAGCATAAAGACGGTTTCACTATTTATAAAGTAATTTCCTTTGTAAGTATTTATCTTGTTTTATTATTGATATACGTACGTTTATATTTTTCTTCTCTGTAAATATCTAATGACATTGTTATTTATCTTAAATATCCTCTAACATTAACTTCCATTTAGTTTTATTATATATTTATGGAAAGGATTTCTTTTGAATTGTATCAATTCCGCTATTGTGAAATAAATAATGTATTATTTTCAGTTGTATCCAGAATCTTGCCCAGATGCGGTAACAAAATTAATTGTTTGGAAGCGTTATAATGATTTCAAAAAATTACACAAGGAAATAAAATTGTTACACAAGAAATTAAATCTTAAAGATGACATTCCAAATTTGCCAAAATCTGTTTTATTTAAAAGGTAAATATATTAAAAAAAATTCTGCGAACTTGACTGCAGATTCATATAGTTCAAATTAAATATCCCTAATGAATTTTAGATTTGATGAGGAAACCATTAACCAAAGAAAAAGGGGAATTTTAGTTTTCTTAGAATACATAGGAAGTCATTCAATGCTCTTTACGTCACCAGTTTTCGTTAAGTTTTTTGAGGTGAGTACATGATGCTTTATTTAACCTATAACTAGTTTTAACAAATTTAAAGTCCTGTATTTATTTAATTACATTTTTTTTGACAATTATCTCAACAAGTCATTCCTCAAAGAGTGTGTTCAGAATAAATTACCAAAAATTTCAAGTTTTTTCAATTATAGAAGCATTAAGTAAGGCAGTGCATTGAGACGTGCTCTATTTGGTGCAACGGGGCTAGACTCATAGTTCTAAATTTATCATCGAATAATGAATGCTTTGTTGTCTAGGTAATAACTTTTTGACATGTTTGCCACATAAATATTATTTTATGATAATTTATGAATGAGGGCAATAAAAGAGACCCTCAGTCAAGATCCAATGTTGAATGTTCAGTTATAAGATAAGTTTTTGTCACATTCTCATAATTATAACACAACTCTGCACACAATGGTGAGCCTATGAAAAGATGAATTTTTTGATAAAGTTAGGTCGCGAATTAGCGCAACTTTATTAAATGAAATAAAACAGTGATTCACACATTCCACAAAATATTGGAAAGAAAAAGTCAAAATCCGTCTTGTCATGTCTGGTCCAAACCCCAGAAAAAGGTGTCATATTTGTCTGCGATCAAAAAATAGCTCGACTAGGATTATTTGTATAGGTTGCAATAGAAATATGTGTCATGTTCACCCAAGAGATCACCAAAGAAATATTTGTTCCGATATTGTAATGATGAATAAGATATTTTCAGTTTTTGTCGTTTAATTCATTATTTATACTTGATTTTTAATGTTCTTTTAATTTAATTTTCATGATGAAAGGTTTGTACCAGTTATATATAATATAAGAAATATATAAGGTTCATTTTCCCTTCTTGACAAAGAGACTAAAAAAATACATGCCTTTATTGCACACTGGTGTCAAATGACAACACGCGACTAAGTACATCAGTGCAAGAACGCAACACGGAACTACTTAAAAATTAAGAAAACTGTGTCCTAATTAATTATTAAGGCTCTAAAAAAAGTCCTTAATTGCGTTTAATGAACTTACCATTCACTTCATTGCACAAGCAGATTTGATCTGCTCTAAAAAGATGTCAAAGTTTTCATATGCCTAGCAGGCATAAATGCACATAATAATATGGCTTTTTTCTACAAATCATGTTAACCATGAATAATTGTTAAAATGTGGAAAGGACATTCTCCCTGACTTTCATTTCCTTCAGAAGCTATGGGGAACAGTGACTATGCAGGTATAATATCTTTGACTAATTGTATACAAATAAGTTAAAAATGTTGTATTCATTTCTGTCATTGAATTCTGAGTCAAAAAAGCTGGTACATCATCGGACTTATCCAGTTACTTGAATATAAAATTAAAATCTAATATAATGGTTGAACTTCAATAATAATGAATCCTGTAGTACCACAGTACTAATGCATGTTTTGCAAACGTGATATTGGAATCCGTTCATGACATAAACCAAGGATTTTAAATCTTTGACATAAACCATTCAACCACCAGTGATTCTCAGCTAGAGTGCTGTGAATCTCCACCCTTCACACAGATTAAATCAACAAATAGTTAGTACAACAAATGCTCTATTTAAAACATGTTTTATTGCAAGGTTGAAAAACATGTTTTCAATCAAAAAGCTGTTTTAAACAGTAATAAAAATATATGTTCTGTTTAAAAATAAAGCAATCATGTTTTGCAACCCTGCTGTTAAATAACCACACATATTCAAAATGTCAGGCATAAAATCAGGTTTCCAGTATTAACTTTCGCATACAGAGATTACACCAGATTGGTTACTTAAACTTACATATACATAGGTATATTGATTTGCTTTTGAGGAGTGACTATATGATTGAATATTTGTTGGTTTGTCTTTATATTAATGTATGTCACTTGAGGTAACAAACTATGTAGCCTATGTATATGAATCACATCACCTGGAGAACATTTAAAGGGTGTTGGTGAAGCTACCCTTTTAAACAAATACATATGTGTATGTATTCCTTTTAGACTAGCCATACCCCAGTGGAGTTACTTAATAGCAATATAAATTCAATCCGAGCTAATTTAAATTTGCCAGAAGAAACAGATCTCTATAGCATTTCTGATGATGATAGAACTGTTAGTGATACAGATTCGTTTACGAGCTGTAATTTGGGATCAACTGCACAGGTAAGATGCATGTCAGTTTTTATGGAAGAAATTTACTTAAATTGAAAATGGAGAATAATGTGTGGAAGTTCTTACTTGTACTAAATCATTTTGTGAAGAAAATGTGTGCTTTTTTTAATATTTCATAATTACTTATCCTAAAAATAATATTTAAATGGTAATTGCAAAATGGATAATCTTATTTAATTTATTTATACAGTAAACCCCCTGGACACTCATAAAACTGCCCGAGTTTTTTCTAAGTTGTATATATATTGGGAAAAGCATATGGAACATTTTTGTACTATTAGTTTTTCAAAAATTGTAATGTTTGATAATCACCCATCTGTTTCCTAAACTGTATTTCTAATAAAAACAGATTGGAAATCTGTCATGTTAATCTCAGATTGTGGATGAAACTGTCTGAAAGAAAAAAGAAACTGATTATGATCTGGCGAATTCAGTGTTAGATGGTTTAGTAGTTTAGACACAAACAATTGCGTAGCTATATTGTTTGTGGTTTAGATTAATATTTATCGCTACCACCGTCTTAAAAATTGAAATTCGTCTATGTAATATATATAAACTGCAGATTGTTGAAGTTTCAGTTCAATTCACACATCAGTCTGAACTAATATCACATTCTGAATGAAATATCATGAAAGGTTTAGTAGTCACTGAAACGTTTACAATTTTAGTAGACTATTCAAGGTGTAATTTGATTTTCAAATACATGATTATCAACGTTTAACATGTTTCAGGCCGTTGATGTCATATCTGATTCAATTTCAAAAACTAGTGTCACTAACTTAAAAAAGCTGAATTCCATGACATCTATTGACTCTCAATCCTCGAAGGCCTCAGAATCGTATAGTATTTCGAATGTAGACAATAGCTTATTACTCCTGGATGATCAATATTTGCCCACGACCTCTGGATCGTCGATAGACATTCAAGAAATCACTCGGTATTTAATGAATGCTTCTCACCACGTTAACATGGCTATCGAGTTGGAAAATGAGCGGCAGTATGAGGAAGCGTTTTCCGCTTATAAGACTGCTATAGACATATTACTTAGTGGTGGTCAAGGTATGATAATTATATTTATAGTATTAAAAATACAGAGCGGCCCAACGAAACTCCATTGTTTTCAGGGGATAATTTTCTATAATATTTTCAACCCCTAAGCAGGGGTGACAGTTACCCCCGAAATTTTTTATTTATTTATTTATCAACAATATTTACAAAGTTAAAGACTCCAAATAGTACATACAACACATTTTTACAAACCACTTCAGAAACTCAATCTTAAATAATTAATCTAAATGTCTTACTATTACTCTCTGTTTAAAACACAAAAAACTGTATCTGAATAGGTCAATACATTCGAAATGTTTGTTATAATTTTTCATTAGCCTATTGGAAAAGCATTGAGTTCCATATTCAGTATGATGGTGTACAATGTGTAACAGTTGTCTCGATCTTGTTATTCTTTGGGGTATTCGAAAAAGAACCAGTGACAATAATTGACTGGACTCAATTTGGCCATTAATCAATTTAATTAAAAATAATACCAATGCTGTTCAAGACCTTGAATTCCTGCCAATTGAATGTATGCCAAATATGGTAAGTCTTTATATCGAAACTTCAACTTGTACAATAATAATTTCCAGTTACTTAAGAGGATTGTCACTGCCGTTTGTAAATCTAGTCAGCCCGATGACATACACTGTGAAGCAACATTTTCGAGAGCGCAATCTGGAAGAAATGAACATAAGATAAGCTCCCACACCTCCCATATCATAGTATCAGAAGAAAATGAGTCAGTGAATGGAGTAAGGATTGTTAATCTAAATGCCAGGAGCATACGATTTAAGTCTTCAGAACTAGAACTCTTCTTACATTTTATGGCATACCCTGAAATTGTGTGCATTACAGAAACATGGTTGACCAACTTGGAAGCTACATGTCTTAAACTTATTAATAATGAACTAGCAACGTACTTCTGCAGACACTCCTCACGCGCTGGTGGTGTGGCTATTTTTGTTAGGTCTGACTTTGGAACTCATAAACAACTTACAAATGAGGACTTTGCTTTGTCAAATAATTTTGAGTGTGCCGCAGCTATGATAAAAGCTATGAACAATGTAATTTTTTTTTATTTTTAGTACATACCTCGATAAATTGCTGAAGTTTCTGTGTAAACGTAATGTTTTCATGTTTTTTTGTGGTGATTTTAACTCTGATTTTAATTTTAGATCTAGGGAGGTATTGCATTTAGCTCATATGGTCTTGAGCAAGGCTTTTTGAGCCTTCTAGAATTCAGGGTTCATCCTGCACCTTAATTGATAATATGTTTACGAATACTACCCTGCTTTGGATTTAACTTTTACCGACCACCGAGCACAGATCTTAAGTTTTGAATTATAGGTGACCGTGCGATTGTTGGTCCGGTCGATTTTTGTACTGCGAGTTCTAGATATTTTCTCATTAACTATTTTAACCTCCAACTGCCTAAAGAAAATTGGCTATCTGCTACGGAGACACTGAACTTTGAGGATAAATTTACATATTTTTTTATACATTTTATGGTCTTTTTAACATGTGCTTCCCTATGTTACTAAACGCAGATCCACTAAAAGAGTGTCCACTCCGTGGATAACGCCCTCAATTATTAATGAAGGTAAACAATTAATACTTCCTCATAGCCAACTGAAATATCTCAATAACCTTGAAATGATTTTGTCATATAAAAGAAGATTGAAGGCTCACATGGAGAATATTGCCACTGCAAAGAAAGCTTTTAATTCACAAAGAGTACTGACTTCCTCAAATATCATGCGAACCTCATGGGGTATCATTAATTCATCCACAAATTTCTTGAAGCGCAAGTCAAAATCTGTTCCTGATGTAATTACTGCCAATGGCAAAAATTTTACTGGAAGTCTTGACATTGCAAACAACTTTAATTGCTTTTTTATAGACACAGTAGCTGGAGTGAATGGCAATTTTCATGCACCTGCAAGTGTAAATATACCTGGCAATCTATTTTCTTATCTCCTCTTACTGAAAGTGAAACCCTTGAGATTATTAAATCTGTCTCAAAAACGAAATCCTCTGACGCCGATGAGATTCCCTGTGCTGTTAGTATTCTTTCTGTTTTGACCTATCTCCTAAATATATCCTTTCAATTCGGATATTTTTCAAAACAGCTTAAAGCAGCCATTGTGATGCCATTACACAAGAAGGGTGAAACTTCTGTGGTTGACAACTACAGGCCCATCGCAATGTTGTCTGTATTTTCAAAGATCTTTGAAAATTCTTTCAAAAGGAGACTTGTTTCTTTTTTGGATGCTTTTAACATCTTGTCATGCCACCAGTTCGGGTTCAGAGCTGGACTCTCTCCAACGGATGCCATAATCTCCCTTTATACTAAAATGTTGGATAATTCTTATTCAAAATTACAATATGTGGGCATTTTTTTCGATTTTACTAAAGCGTTTGATATAATTGGCCACACCATACTTCTAAATAAGGTTTTTCACTAGGGAATAAGAGGCCCAGCTTACAGGTGGCTGGAATCATATTTGTCAGGACCCAGGCTGTCAGACTGAAGGTTGGAGATCAGATAGTGGTATCTGATTTGGTGGATGTTGTGACTGATGTTCCACAGGGGAGTGTTCTTGGACCAATTCTCTTTTTGTTGTTCATTAACGACTTGCCTCTCTTGGTTTATGGCGGCTATATTACTCTTTTTACTGATGATACGTCTGCCATTGTCACAGGTCGTGTCTATGAAACTCGTCACTTGCAGGGCAGCAAATGTATAGCTGAAATTGCAGACTGGTGCCAGAAGAATGGTCTTTGTTTGAATGGCTTAAAGACCAATTTTATTGTGTTTACTCCAGTACGAGCAGTTCGGGATAGAAGCCTACTGCTGAGAAAGGGATCAACTAACTTAATTCAGCAGGACTCCTCCAAATTTTTGGGAATTGTACTTGATAGACATCTGTCTTGGGGTGATCAGTGTGCAGTAAATTGTCTCGTGGAAACTATGCCATTCTCCAGCTCCGAGATCTTGTGGATGCTTTTACCCTTAAATCCTTTTACTATGCAGCAGTACATTCTACCCTGGGGCAACTCGTGCACTATACAGAGGGTTTTGTTAAGTCAGAAACGCATTATCCGCGCTATGTTTAGACTTTCTTTCAGGGAATCATGTCGTGAATCCTTTAAGAATGAAAAAATTCCAACTGTCATAAATATTTATATTCTGCAATGTGCATGTCAAATATTTAAGAATTGTAGTAACTATTTAAAATTTGGCGACATTAATTACTACAGAACTCGTAGCGCGAATAAATTGTGTATTCCTTTGGCTCGATTGTCTCAGGTGCGGGATGGACCTGTAATTACCTCACTAAAAATTTTCAATCACCTGCCAGAAGGTGTTAGGGGCGTTACAACACTTCCAACTTTTAGAAGGGCTCTTAAAACTCTGCTAGCTGACTACCCACTCTATAATTTGACTGAGTTTTTTTAATTGTAACTTTAATTAGGTTTTAGTTTATTCTAGATCTTTTTAAGTAGTCTTATTGTAATATTATTGTGGTCCATTTTAATTGACAATTTCGATGCATTGTAACATTTGTCTATGGAAATAAACCATTCTGCTTTGATTTGATTTTATTTGAAATTTACTTTGAACCTTTTCTATGCGTTGTATATGACAGTTATAGACAGGACTCCATATAACACTATTATATTCTAAAATGTTACACACCAAACTGTTATACAAAGATTTAATAGCTTTAATATCACAAACATTTGAACAGGTACAACGAAGAAAGCCCACCATTATTTATACTTTCAACAATATGTTATCAATATGTCTATTAAAATTCAATTCGCTGCTAAAAACCACACCGAATTATAAAACCGCATAATTCTGTACTTTAGAATATTAATCTCCGAGTAGCAGCAGTTCTTCAGGAACACTGAGGATATCCCATCTCAATGCCAATGGTCCTTCTTGAGTGAATTCACATAATACCAGAAATATTTAATGTTTGATGGAACCATTTGCTCGGTATTGAGCAATAAAATAAAAGGTTCAATCAACCATTTTGATTATCTCCGAAGCTTAAAGTATTACACATAATCCACCTGGCTCCTAGAAAACATACCTCTGGTAAGCTTGATTAATCTTGCTTATTACGTTCTTAGTATCACTGGTGTACCATCTGAAATATTTGTTGCGTTTTTTAACATTTTTTTGGAACATACTTTTCAATACCATCAAATAAAAAGTTCCAACACCGTCATCAACGTTAGTGCACCTTTCCAACCATCCCCAGTCAATGTTCAAAAAGTAATTATTAAGATTGTGGTACTCCGCTTTGTCAAGGTTATAGACCACATCATCGTCATTTTCTAAAATAGCAGGAGATGATAATGAAAATTGCAATTCAAGTGAAATATGATGCTGCACAACTCGACTAAGTGGTAGCTGGGCTGGTTTTACTGTGAAATCAGGAAGCTCATCGCAAAAGACGAGATCCAAATATCTGTTAAATTCGTTAGATAAATGGTTGGCCTGCTGAAGCTCATTAACAAACATTCCCTTGATTAAATCTCCCGTCACAGGCGAAGACAGGTTAGAAGGCACAAGAAAACCATCTCCTTGCATCACCCAATTGACCATTGACAAATTGAAGTCTCCAGTAAGCAGGAATTTACTGTGCTTATATTTATTTCTAAGCCCCTCCAATTGGAAAGGGCGTCGAGTGATACCTCATTTTAAAGGTATTTTTACCCTGATTATAACCTTTAAGTGTGTTATTATCCGCTCTGATATGATAGCTTGTAAAAACCTGTGTGAAGAAATTTTTTAGTTAATAATTATTTAATCCCCAGAGCTACAGACTTCAAAATGAATGTCCGAAATCATCGTTCATTTCTTGAACTAATTGCATTTTCAAAAACCTTATCTTATTTTAGGACTCTGTATTGTTGTACGTGATACACCAGACACCTCGGGCAGTTTTCTAGTACTAAGCATGAGAGCCATGGCTACATGGCAACTTCTCTCCCCTCATCCCTTTCATACACCCTCTTTTTATTTCCCACTGATCTAGTATCGTCAAGTTTAGCAACCAGTTGTAATTTGTAATACATAAACAGCACATTTGTTCCAATATGTCGTTCGTTGAACATAGTCGCGGGTACTCGCGCATTGTCATTATTTCTGTACAAAACTGACGATTTCTTCCATGAATAAACCATCTTGATTTTACTAAAAATTAACAATCGATTTGACCAAAATCTTTTTCCCACATTTTCATTTTATAGTTTTTGTTGGGCCACTCTGTATGCATCATAAATAATGATGTTCTTATTTATTATTATTATTATGGTAATGACATTTTGAAAGTTATCTCACTCAAGAATTTTAGTTTTCAAATTTCTGTAGTTTGTGGGGCATGAATTATATGAAACATTAGGCTGTTTCAGGTTGTGAATTGCTTGTTACAATAAAATATTGAACAAACTCTTAGCAATTCAGATATTTCATATTATATTTCCATTCATGTATGTTTATTTAGACACATCCAGCCTCGTAGATAAAAAAAATTATGAAAATATTTGAAATATGTAAATAAATAAAAAAAAACTTGGACGATTAATATTTACAGCATGTATAATGGTTTATAAAAATTGACGTTATATTCTGGCGATAAGTTATATTCTTGGTTTTATACAGGTAATGTATGAGGAGGTTATTTTGTAGATGATCCCGATTATGACAGAAAGCAATTGGTAAGATATAAGATTGAAAAATATCTGATCAGAGCTGAAAAGATTTATAACATGTACTTGGCACCAGAGGTGAAAAATTTACAATTGCAAGTGAGTAATTTTATTCAGAGTTAAATTAAATACTAGAGAAAATAAATTCAAACTTCCACCATTTCTGCCTTCTTGAATCTATTTTGATCTATATATCTCCTAAATGTCCATCTTTTAACTAACATTATTTTGATTCACGATTTTTAGTAATTATTTTTGTTTTAAGATATGTTTTTTATATTTTCATAATATTGTGACATACTATATTTTCATTATATAAATATATACTTGCTTTTTACTTCAAATAATTAGAGTGTTAGTTGTCAGTTGTGTACATAATTCAAAAAAAATTTTTAGAAGCGAGAACAAATAGATAAACCAAATATTGTCAAGGGACCACTTTACAATCTGTATAAATATAAGGTTATCAAAATCATTTCTTCTTCTGGGATGCTAGTTTTACATTCGGAACAGCAACAGCTCTATTACATCAAGGTAAGTGGACTGCCAGGATGTGCATATTCGATGTTTAGCAGTTATTATAGACTTGACACAAAGTTGTGCCAAATTAATTTAGTATTTCTTTTCACAGATTTGTTTCCAAGTATACATTTTTTGAATATATATATTTTCTAAATTATTGCGCAAGTTGCGATTACCTGCTTTTAAAGACAACTGAAATGCTAAAATTATATATTATAATGAAAGTATTCACACAACAAAATGGTATCTTTACAAGGTTTGTGAAGAAGAACCATGAACTTTATGATACACTTTAGATATCAGTGGTATGAATTACTTTACTAATTACATAGGCGACTCTCATCACAGACAAATCTATTGCAATTGATTATTTTTGCTCAAATTAGAACAATATAGCCAAACAATCCATGATAAACAACTGACTAAGTGGGCACTCTTCTTCTAACCTCTCTGGATCGTCACTAAAGATAGCAACCTTTCCGGGCGGCATATTTGTAAACAGGAGACGCGTTATCCCTTCGGTAAATTTCGACATGCCCGAAGAATGTTAATATTTAGCAGACGCGTCCGCCAGAGTTCGCCTGATACGTCTGCTGTTTACTGGAGTAAGTAGGTATAGCATCGGAATTTTTATTTTTATATTCAAATAAGGCGTAATTTGTCGGTCTGATACGTCAGTTTTTTAATTGTTTTAGCTTTGAATGTAAGATTAAAAAAAAAAAATGCTTGAATTACCAAATAATTACGAATATAAAAGTGTGATCCTCTGCAAACTCTCCAGTAAAGAAGAGGTAGAGGTAAATTTAATTTAAAATGTTTGTACAAACATCTTTTGTAATATTATGACCACGTTGAGATAGAGAACGGTAATGGCGTCAGGCGCACATCGTGCATGGCACACTAGCCTATTATTGCGCAATATTTCACGTTTCGAGTAGTAGTTAGGTATTTGATTTAGTTAATAAATTTGTTAATACCGTGCAAACGTAAAAAGACACCCTGACAACTTTTCAAGGATTAAGATATCAATTTCATCATTTTAACTGACTTCTACATATCCGATTGACTTAAAATTTGGTATGCGTTTATAGTTCCGATGAGAAAACTATGGTGTTCTTAGGTGAATGAAATATAAATACGAATGGAATAGCCTCCTCCCATGTACTCAATGCACAGTATTTGCGGCCAATATTAGAGTGAGAGGTCCGAGAGAGCGATAAAGCTAGGACAGGCAAAAAGCGCGCGGTTTACACGTTCTTTAATGGGATAGATCGTTTTAAAAGTGTATTTAGTATACTCCAAAGGTTATAAAAGGCTACAAACTTAAAGAATAACTTTAATCTTTAATCAAAAGACAAATAAACAGTTTAACATAATACTATACCTACCTATATTACTTTTTAAATTTTTAAAAAGAAACTATATTTCTAATAATAGTATTACAAAAGGTTTTCGTTTAACAATAAATAAGCAAATATTAATAAATAGGTTAAAAGGTACATATTTAAATTTTTTTACACCATAAACATTACCTAATTATTATAATTATTAAACCTAATAAACATGCATGGAAGTAAATTTTTGGAAAAAAATACTCTGGTTACCCAAATTTGATTTAAGCAGGTCATTAATTATTCTTATAGAATCTAAATTAATCAATAGCTAATAATAACATTATTGCTTTCTCAAATTTAAATTCAAATTATTAGCTAAATATTTAATATTAAAGAAAATATAACTGAAAGCAACCTTATTAACTTTAATTTAAAAGAAGATATGAAGACGATAAAGGGCAATAACAAGTTTACTCAGATTAACTAAGGATGTTAATTATAGCCAATTTTTTAGACGAATATTTAAAATAGGTTAGATAGGTTTTTGTTTTTTTAGTTGAAATTGAACGGGAACTATTGAACAAAAACGAAGGATTGCAGATAACAACTACGGGCTCCTAAAATGAATTGCTTTGGTCAACTTTTGCCTGATTCTGTCAGCAACGTCATTTTTTGAGGAATATATGATGGAGACGGATTGTAAAATATTTTTTTAAAATTATTCGAATCAATTGAATAATTTGGCCATGAAGTGGATCTTGGTCTAAAGAATGTTTGGACAAAAATAAAAATAATTGGTTAATATTTTAAAGCCTCATTCCTGCAGAGACCAATTTCAAAATTATATGTGACACAGAAAAAATTGTTTAATTTCTGCAGTCATACAAATCTTAACAACATTTTTAGAAGCTTTACTAAGACCACCTCTATTTTTTCTGTTTAGAAGCATGCATGTAAAATCTAAAGTTATTAATGATCGGGCACATTCATTACAATTAGGGCTTTTAAGAAGTTTTCGACTTACAAAACCTGCAATATATTCCACCACATCGCAAATATATACACAATTTAGAAGGTTAGTGTGGTTCACAATAAATTGGTCTATAGTATCATAAGAAAAATACTCCTCTTCTTGGTATAACTGATCTAAACTTTTACTTACAATCTCACTTTTAGAAGATACCTTTAAAATTGAAGTACTGTCCTGAGCAAGACAACTTGCACTGTCAGGCGAAGTAGTTTCTGCATGGATTAATAAACGCTTGTTGCCAAGCTGTCGGATTATTGGAAAATCCACCCCTTCTACGAATTGCACCAAAAAACATTTTCAAATGGTCTTGACTTAACTTATAAGTCAGTAAAAATTTTAAAATGTTACCTCTGGCCAACTCATCAAACAAATTACGCACACTGTACCAGCATATTATTATTATTATTCCGACCAGTTAATAAAATGGATATGCCATTGGCATTCTTTAAACAACTTAGATAATTAATAGATGTATTTACAAAGTCAATTAAAAATGGTTCACTACCTTTATAGGTTTCTTAAATTGAGTATTGCCCAAAACATTTCTTGTATTTAAGAAGTCAAAAACGTTGTTTATGGTTCTGCAGAATATTGCAGTTGCTTCACTGTCTTGGAATCCAGGTATATTTAAGTATTTTCAGCAATAGCTGAAAGCATCACTGACGCTAGCACTTAATGTTTGTACTGCCAGTTTAAGAGCCAAAAATATTACTCCTTATTTAACGAAATTTTACATTCTAAAACCGAAAATGAACTAAACGAGGCCAAACGAAATTTCTCTGAAAACTGTTCCCATGACAATTTAAAGAAATGTTTAGGCAATCTGATCACTCGTGAAGAAACTTGATGTATGCTGTACAGAACGCATTTGAAGTTAAGAGGAAGCGACACTAACTTTGGGTTGCCCAAAATATTGTAACATTGTAATTTTTTTGTGTTTTATTTTCCGAACTTTTGAGCAACCCTGTATATGAGTTGCCCAAAAATGTCTTATTTTAAATTAATTACCTACCTAGAGACTTAATCCTTAATCATACAGTTTTGTTTATTTATTTTATTGTCCTATGGGTGTTTGTGTATTTTCCAAAGGGTTTTGTCCTAAAAAAAAATAGGTATCTTTTGTTTCAAACTCAAAACCCTGTTCTACTTACTTGTATACTACCTACTTTAACAAATACATACTTATATGCAGCATTTAGAACTTGCATTTTTTTGTCTAATATTTACAAAGAATAGGAAGTTTATGTTTAGAAAATAAGAAAACATCTATTTTTACAAGTATAATCCACTAAGGTTTTGGTAAGTACACCAAGAAGTATTTTAAATTATCGCAAGAAATTCAAAATTACACAAAATATCTTATTAAAAAGTTTTAGTAAATATCAGACGTATCAGGCAAAAATCCATCTCACTCGTCTGCTATATACAGCTCTTGATTCCGCAAACATTTTTGCAACTGACACGTCTGTCGTTTACCAAGCGGTTTTGCCTAACTCGTCTGCTATATACTACTCTACTTCGGCTCGCGTCTTATGGCGGACGCGTCTCCTGTTTACAAATATGCTTCCGGGCGGGCTTCAGTTCCAATGATCAACTTGTGATTACCCAACCCTATGCACATGAAGAGAGCCTCAATTTCCTCACTAGATTTAAGACCCACTATTTAAATACTTATGTACCGCAGTCAGTACAACACCGCCTCGAGAGCACTCACTCGTTTTAGCCGATCTGTCTAATCTCTCTAAAAACTTTAAAATCATATAGGTCAAGTTCACCATCAAAGTAATCGCCGGTCAACCAGGTTTCTTTTAAGACAATCACATGGTATTGAGAGTTATAGGACACATTCTGGAGCAGTAAATCAAGCTTTGTGCGCAAACCTCTCACATCCTGGAAATACACCCGTAGTTCAGATTGCGATAAGGGTGAAATAAGTTTTTTTAAGTGGTTTTAGAAACTATTTTAGGAACACCTCCAATATATTTGTTAAATAAGTCATTTTCATCCCTACGCAGTCTCTCCTTTAATACATCCTTCAACTCATTTAGGATTATTCTCTTTTGAGCCGTGAGATCAGTCTCAATATAGATGTCAGCAGATTTGTTGAGATTTTTCTTACATTTAATTATACGAAGCACTTCTTCAGAGCTGCCCAACTCTACTCGAAGTGATCGATGTCCCTTCTTATTTCTCTTGCCTCATTACGCACTGAATTTTTGCAGGAACATCGGCAATTGAATCCAGAACATTCTGGGCCCGAGCCAAGTCCTCAGTATTATCACCTGCTTCGAGAAAATTAAATAACAATATTGCACTGTCTTTTCTGTCGTTCAGACATTTCCTGTAAAAGGTTATCATTAACAGAAGGAGCTGTCACGGGGGCAGTGGATAAAGCCGTTGGGCGGACTCGCTTGATTGACCTTATTTCCTCTCCAAATCCTTAATAAACGAAAGAAAGGCATCATTCAAGTTTTTCACCTCATCTTTCAGTTCATTGATCATGGCGCCAAACTCCAAGCAATTCTCCGTCTTACACTTGATCTCTTTGACCTCAGACTACAGATAGGAAACACAATCCACTAGTTGAAAGACCTCAACAATTTTAAACGCGGGAATCCTGTTCATGAAGCGGTTAATTGCATTATTAACAGTGAATTTTCAATACATGTAGTTTTAACAATTTTTTATGTCCGTGGATTGATCAAATTTGGATCCTGCTTCAGATCCAATTGCCAGCTTTTACAATGTGTTGTGTGATTTGTTTAATCAGGCCTTTTCCGTGCGCTTAATGAAAAAAAGTCCAAAAAGCAAAAACCCTCGCTACTAAAGGTCTAAGAAAATTGGCAAATAGTCTTCGCTCTCTGAACTAAACTGCTGGCCATTTGCTTTCGAGCAAGGAAAATTTCGCCTAAATTTAAAACTAAATATTTTCTTAACCAGACATGATATCGATCTCCGGTTTTCAAAGGTTAATAGATTTGTCCCTTAAGAAAAAAATTCCAATGTTGGGTTTTTAAACTGTCAAAAAAATTTATATACATGGTGTCAACGAAGACAATAATTTTTGCTCCAATTTCAATAGCATGTAACTTTCATAATCATTTTTTTTTAAATTTTGACACTGTACGTCAATTGAATCACTGGTCCATAGCAAGGAAAGAGGTCTATCAAATATTTGATATCTGCTATATTTTAAGAGATACCGATTTTTTTGTAAAACCTTGCTTTTATCAACTTTTTGGTAGTTAGACCACACTGTGCGTTGTATCGTGCAAACTTTGTAAGTAATTATTATACCTTACGAGAAGCTTGTTTATGTTCAGTAAAAAACTTTTACCTAAATGTTGTGATGTGCTGTGCAGTGGCGTACCTACTTATAATCCCTTATATGTCTATGTTTTATGAGTATCTCACAATTTTTCACGGTTGTTTTGTATTGAAAAGTACTCGCTCGCAAAATCAAACACATCAAATTAGTGATATTTAATTTGAAAAGTTTTCAAAACAAGTTTAATTTTAGTAATAAAATTAAATTAAAGAATTCTAATGTTTAAAAAAAAAATTAGCCACACTGTAAAATATACATGTAGATACAGTGTAATATTAAAAAAATAAAAAATAAGGAAAAAACTTGCTTAATCTAGAGGCGAGTACTTTCCAATACAAGACAATCGTAAAAAATTGTGAGATACTCATAAACCATAGTATAAGTGATTATAAGTACGCCACTGTACATATCACAACATTTAGGTACAATTTTGTTACTGAACATAAACAAGCTTGTCGTAAGGTATAATGATAATCACTTATAAAGTCTCACGGTTTTTCTTCAAGAAAGGAACATAATATGTCTCAAATAAAAACAGATAATAAAAGTAATGCCAAGTTAAAAATAATGCATTTGAACATCTGTGGTCTTGCAGCAAAATGTGACTCATCAAGTGTCACTGCTTGTGAAAACCAAGTGGATATTTTATGTTTAAGTGAACATTGGTGTAAGGCAGAAGAGTTACAACAGAACTAGTTCATTCGCTTATGTGCTGAATATTGTAGGTCATTTCATAATCATGGTGTGGTTTGTATTTTTGCTCGTAAAAGTCTAAATATTAACAAAGTATTGTATGATAAGTGTATTGAGAAAACCTTTGAAGCATGTATAGCTGTCACAAAAAATTTTAACAAAAATAATAATCTTTACATAGTGTGTATTTATCGAATACCAGATAGCCAGATAAAAGAATTTTTAAAAGAACTTGGTTACCATTTGTTTAAATTATATAATAAGAATGATGACTGTAATATGTGGTGATGTTAATATGAATCTTTTAGAGAATAGTCACATAAAAAATGATCTATTATATTTACTTTTAGAATATGATATAAGACCACATGTTTATGAGCCAACAAGAGTTGCTCGTTTAAGTTCAACTTGTATTGGTAACATATTTTCAAATATGAACAGTTGTCATTCAGTTTGTGTAAAGCCTGTGTTTTATTCTCATCATATGTACCAGCAATGCATTTTTGATGTGATGGATTTGGGTTCGGATAGAAATAAAACAGAATATACATATAAAAGAACCCTTAATAATGCATGCTTGCAAAGTTTTTATAATGCTATTCTATTTGAAAGTTGGGAAGACATGTATAGTGCAGATAGTTTCCAAGACAAGTTTTCTGCATTCTACAATACATTTCTGTACTATTATGATTGTAATTTTCCAGTTAGAAGAGTGAAAATAAAAAGTAGAGATAAGAAGTGGTATTCTTCTGAAATCAGAGAATTCCATAATTTTCTTTGTGAAATGAGACCAATTGAAAAACGTTTAAACAATGAAGCATACACTAACAGTTACAAAAGTTTGTCAAAATTATATAAAGACACTGTTTTTAAACATAAAAATCAAAAAAATAGTGCAAGATTGCAGAATGCAGGAAACTTATCTAAGAAAAGCCTGGAAAATTATTAACGAAGGGAGAAATAAGGTGGATTCTTTAATACCTTTAAACATCAAGGATACAATGGGAAATGTCATTGCCAACCACCCAATAGATATGTGTAATATTTTTAATGATTACTTTTTAAAACTATCTCAAGGCGCTACTCAGCCACAATTTGATAAAATTAAAATATACAGCCATGGCCCCTCTAATTTCTTTTTAATTCCCACGAGTCCCATAGAGGGTCAAAATTTTCTTATAAAAACATCTAAAAAGGCCTCAGCTGGTATTGATG